>BOPP01000049.1:2277011-2301780 GCA_017312745.1 Gryllus bimaculatus
GCGTCACACGCCCGTTGCCGAATGGGACGCACAAGAAGCGCCCAGGTCCGCCTTCACCGCGACGATTCAACAGGGCCGCGCCCCCGTCTGGATCGCTAGGGCGGGTTACATGCAACGGGACTCCTTCCCACACCTCAGCCGCTTCGATTGCGAGGCGACCTCCCTGACGTCCTAAGCTCCCGCCCCTGAAGCCCCGCGCCCACTTCCCTTGCCCTCCTGCCGCCCGCCCGAGGCCCACGCCCACGCCCCACGCCCACGCCCCTACACCTGCGCCCTCGCCCTCGCCTCGCCCTCGCCCTCGCCCTCGCCCTCAGCCCTCGCCCTCGCCCTCGGCCCTCGCCCTCGCCCTCGCCCGTCGCCCTCCGCCCACCCCTCAGCCCTCGGCCCTCGCCCTCGCCCTCGCGCCTCGCTCTCGCCCTCGCCCTCGCCCTCGCCCTCGCCTCGCCCTCGCCCTCTGCCCTCCGGCCTCGCCCTCGGCCCTCGCCTCGCCCTCGCCCTCGCCCCTCGCCCTCGCCCTCGCCTCGCCCTCGCCCTCGCCCCTCGCCCGCCTTCGCCTCGCCCTCGCCTCGCCTCGCCCTCGCCCTCGTGCCCTCTCGCCTCCGCCGCTCCGCCCTCGCCCTGCTCTCTATGGCGCTAATTATCTCTAAAGTACCGTACAGATTTAGATGTTGGTGTCTTTAATATCTCATTTTGTATAAATGCACATTTCTAGAATGCTACATTTCAATGAATAAGTCTTTCCCTTTATACTTATTATTCTCTCTGCTTTTATTTCAAAATACATTTTTCTGAAAATTGGATTAATTCTACTAAGACGAATAAAATCCATCGAATTCAATCATCTAAGTGGAGTCAATCAAAATTTCATTCAGCTTCTTTTGCCTCATGACTAACATCAACTTTTTTTTTTTTATTTTTTGCTTGTTGCTTTTTAGCATTGTGACTGGACTAACTACCGCGTCAACAACTCTTAAAATGTGAATGTTGAATGCGGCATTATAAAAATATATATTAAATTTTGGTGAACCATTAATATTTTATTCAGTGCATGTCATTGATTTCTTACCTTCATTGAAATCACCCTGTCGAGTACATTTTTCTGTCAGGTTTTTTGTATAGTCTTTTTTCCCGACCTTCTTTTATTTTTCTTCACTGTCATTCTGGGTGCGTAATTCATTAATGCCGGTCAATAGAGAAGGGTTTCCCTCTTATTAAATTATCCGTTTGGATCGCTCCGTCAATTGCTTGACATCTCCGTCGATCAACCGGCGACCTGTTTTTCCGCGTCTCCCTCCCACTGCTCCCTCTGCCGGTGTATTGAGGCCGGCGCCAGCGTGTCCTTTGTTCGATTTCTCTAAACCGACCGTCGAATCATCCGCTCTCCATTACCCTCCGCCGCTCGCTGGCGCGGCCGCGCTCCGCCAGAGCGCGCGCGTGTTTGACTCACGCATTCACTCTTTCTCCCCGTTCTTTTGGCTGCGCTGCGGCCCGTGCGCCGACCCTTGGGCCTCCATTGGCGCAGTGTTCACGGCCGTTCATGGCCGGCCGCGGGCAGCGAACCGCATTAGTGCGCACTCCGCAACCACCGCGCCTCCCCCGCCATGCACGGTTCGAGCTAGCCTCGTTCGGGGCTGCCTCCGCCGCCGCGCAATTATCTCATTCTATCCTTTCTGTCCCGCCATCTCACTGTGTAATCTCTCTCTGCCTATCTTCTCCTTTCACTTCCCACCCAATTCTCTTCCCTCTCTACAGACTTTCTCACGGGAACGCCCTTACCAATGCTTCTCCTTTCCTCTTTCCCACCGCTTCGCTTTACCATCACTTCCCTGACCCCCGCTCTTACGGCACCGGCCCCTCTACCCTAGCCTTGTGTCGCTTTCCACCCTCCTCTATTGTTTCCCTCTCCCCGCACCTCCCTTCCACCCGCTTCTTCTCGGGCCATCTCCCTCTTCCCATCACGCGTTTCTACGCCACTGCTGTTCCCACCACACCAATTTTTTCCAACATCGTCTTTTCGCAGCGTCTCTTTCCTCTCATCAACCGTAATATTCCAGCTCCTTTAATTTCCCGGCCGCTGCTCTTAAACCCACATCACTACTTCCATCCCTCCTTCCTCAACACTCCTCTCCTTGTTTGCCTCTGGTCGTCGAACTCGTCCCCTTCTCTTCGCGTGGCCTGTTTCTGCACGGCCCGCGCTTCGGCGCCTATGCAGGCCCACGCTGGGTTTGCTCGTCATTTGCGCGACTGGCGCGCGCCGTTCGTGGGCGTGCGTGCGCGCCCGTGCGCCACCCTCACCCCCCGCCACGCCCGCTCGGCCCGCGCCGCCCGCGCCCGCCGCCCGCCCGCCCGCCGCCCCCGCCGCCCGCCCGGCGGGGGGCGCGGGGCGCGGGGGAGGAGGAGGGAGGCGCCTGGCAAGGAAGCCGGCGAGGAGTGGGAAGGAGTCCCGCTTAACGCCGGTCGGGCGCGGCCTGTTGAATCGTCGCGGGGCGGCCTGGCGCCTGTGCGCCATCGGCAGCTGGGCGCAGCACGAACGAACTCTCGGGCACATTACTTATTTATCGCTTCCTTCCGCGCGCGGAAGGGAATTCTTGATGACCTATCAGTTATATTTCAATTCCCTGTTCAAATAATGTTCTCTTTTCTGAAGACCGCTGAGGAAAAGATTCATTTCTAAAGACATTAATTCGCAATGCGTTTAACGACGAACGAACGACTGTTCTCATGAACTACAGTCCTTTTTTTCCACTGCTTGTCGTTATACAGAGCTGGTAAAACCTTTTGATATAATTTTTTTTCTGTATAGAACTTCGTGTTTGTCGTGAGTGATTTTATTTTGTTCACAGATAATTAGGGAACATTTATGGAGTTCTCTCAAGTCTTTTATTCTTTTTCAAACTCGAACTCGCTTTACGATGGAAATAAGTACCAAAGTTTAAACAAAATCGCGATGGAACTATTACTTATGTTAGGAGTTGAAGGCAGAAAATGTCTGGAAACAAGAAACCCGCAAACGAATTGTAGGGAATGAAAATATTGGCTGGTTAACAAAGATACAGTGTGCTAATGAAGATGCGTATAATATTTAATGTTGCGCCTGATTTTTCTTTACTTTACGTCTCTACATTCTAGGGATTTATGGTCACAGTAAAAAACATTTCCGTTATGTCCACAGCTTCTTTTTGATGAATTCACACTAAGTACTCTCATATGTTACGCTGTAAAACGTTCGTTTTATTCAAGAATTAAGATATTAAGTCCATCTACATGAGAATACTTTAATCATGAATTATACATGAATCATAAATTAGATTTAATATTTACTATTTTTAATTCAGACAAACGCATTATATTGGTGTTTACACATTAATTAAATAACTTATCAGAAAACATATATGGAGGAAAAATATTTTGCATTGGAACATTCCAGATCTCGGAGTTTTACAATTAATATTTATATTGTTTCGTGTATGCTTTGTGGGTAGTTTATTACAATAAATACTTATCGTTCTACGTAGCACTTAATTGGTAGTTCATAGTCATTGAGCTGTTTGTTTCTGTCACGTAGTTCAACCTGACCAGTTAAGAAGAGTGCACTTTTTTATTTTATTTTATTTTATTTTTTGTTATTTAATGTCGCATCAACTTCTAGGTCATTAGCGACCACTATTGCTTGAAACAGTATGGTAACTGTGAGGGTGACATGATATGATGATAAGGGGTGAAAGGACGAACACAACACAACCATGCTCGAGACAGGACTCAAACCCGCGATCCTTCGGTCCGATATATCTACGGCACTTCTGCCTTAGCGATCTCGGCCCCTGGGTCGGTAGTGCACAATTCTTGTGTGATAATTTTAAGTATACAAACGGTTTAAAGTAAATGTAAATGTTTAGAACTAACAAATTAAATTGTATAATTCTCGAAAACCTTTTATCTTGAAAATCAACCTTACGCAAACGTAACGACTCAAATTCCTCCGCATTTCAGATGCTCCGGAGACGTCTGCACCGGGTCAAGCTAGAGTCGTTCGTCTGTGTCGTGCTGTGACTATTTTAATGAATTACCGGGCGTCGCCCAATATCGCGACCGCACGCAAGTTATCACTTTTGCGGACACGCACGCGTGCGTTTGGGCGTGCGCGCGCGTGCGAGGACGTGTCACGGCAACGCGGCCCCGCCGGCGTGGACCCGACATGTCACGACCCGATGCCACCGCCTCCGTGCGGTATGAAGTGGGATAAACGTAATATATTCATTCACGCACGCGCGTTGAACAACAACTCTACGTTAATACGCCCATGCTAAATACTCTTTCAGGCCTTCGTTCTGAATTTCTACGCAGTACTACGAATATATTCTTGGAAGAAGGTTCTGCAAACAGTGCTACAGAAATGAACAACTAGGCCCCCAATTTACTTGCTGCATTTACATAGAATCATGTGTCGCTTATTTGAGCGTATTCATGTCCATAAACTTCAGCCTGAGTAAATAGATAATACCCTCTTCAAGAGAGTGTCTGGAACGTCAAAATATTTCGTAATGTTACGTTAACTTATTCTGAAAATAATTCTATCAATTTCTTCTAATGTCTCTTTTTTTAATTTTTTAAATTTAAAATTATAAATGAGTGCATTCCATATTTATTTATAATTGAAACAGTAGTCATAGTTCTGCCAACTATTACATTTCTCGGGATAAATTCATCTATTTTTATAACTCATTTCTAATTTTCCACTGATTATTTTCATTTCTTCTAAAAAATTCAGCGCGTGAAATTTCATCAGGAGACTACCTTAGAGCTCAGTGAGATCCAGCCCTCGGGACATGGATCTGCGAGAACCTGCGCGTATGTAGAAATTGAAACATCGGCTGTGACGGAGGTGGTGTTGGTAGTGGTGGGGGTAGGCAGGGTGGGGAGGGCGAAAACGACCCTCCATCGATTTCCACGGCGCTCGTATGGCGGGAGAGGGGCTGCGGGCTGTGGGAGGGCGGAGGGCGGGGAGAAGGCCTCCGCGCAGAAGAGCGAATTTAGCGTTTTATTAACCGTCACGAATTTCATTTCGGTAATGCAGTGCGTTCACTGATAAGGGAAGTGCTCATTGGAGGTACTGTGCCAGCGCACGTAGCAGGAACAGCCTGCGGACAATTCACACCCACTTTCTCTACGTCTCACTCAATGAAAGGCGCTTTAGAAAGCTGTGATGACTCGCCAGAAAGAGTGTCTGGAAACATAGCCGCTTTAATGTCTTTTAGCATTAATACAATTTGAGGTTTTTGTATAAAAAAATAATCAATTATTTTTTTGTTGATTGTCTGCTACAGTAGCAGAAGAAAATAATAATTTTCTCTTGCACAAAATTAAAGGATTTTTTATCGCTATTATTTTCAATTATCCAGTATTTTTTTATAATCCACCAAATTTGATATGAGGCGAATTCGTGGAATATTTGAATCTATTTCCGCAATGCTTTCTTTTTCAGTTTGCAGAATGCTCAACAACGTAATTGTCTTCAGAGGCACCGAGATTCTCTACGTCTACAGAAAACGCAAAAACAAATCACTAACACAGAAACAAAAAAACACACGACAAATCCCTTCTATAAATAAAGGGGGGGTATCCAAAGCTTTACATATCTCATCCGCGATAAATTGAAAAGGAGAAGAGCGTACGGCGCGCTTCTTTTCTTCGGCAAAGCTTTAAGGGTAATTGACGTGAGATTCTCTTAGGTGCGCGGTCCGAGCTTTTCGGGAACTTTCAAAAAATAAAAGATTCACGAAGGTCGTTCTGTTGTCATTCCGGAGATCCTGTCCGGATCCTGGGCGGGCCCCATCAGATCGATCTGCGCGCGCTGGAGCCGGCAGATGGCGCTGGGGCGGCGCGAAGGCTCACGGCGGGCGTTGCGGATCGGCCTCCAGCGCCCATGAATAAATAAGCCAAGAAAAAACGCGTGCAAATTATTTACGCGCTTCTTTCGGGCGCAGCTGAAGTATAAGACGTGGGTTCAAAGTGTCTGATGGGATCATTTTTCCGAAGAAGTCGGTTTGGTTCTGCTGGTGCTGAAAGGCCGCTCGAGGAGAGACGTGTTTGTGCGGTTCTGATGTGTGCGCGTAAGAATAATGTGTGCGGAATAACACTGGCTTTGAGCTGATGATGTGGAAGATGTGGATCACGAACGTTCTGGTGTGGGATTTGGAAGCGAAATTTTGCAAAGAGGAGAGATGAGAGAGAATTAGTGGCGGCTTCGTGTCAGCAGAGAATCTCTTGAGTGTAAGTCCTGCAAAACATATTTACCTACACCCTTGACAGTGTGTTAATGCTATAAATTTATATTTCTTATATAATGGTATTTGAACATTCACAGAGTAATAGTAACTAAACAATGGTCATTTGAAGTCTGCTCTTTATTTCATTGCGACTAACCCAAATTCAACAATTGTGATCTATTACTGTAAATCTTGTCGTATATAATATTCTCTCCACCTGTTCAGCAGTTTAATATTTTAAATGTAAGGAAAATTGTATGAAACTGGCACATGTGAATTTATTACTGAGGAACAAAATCATAACATTTTCAACGAGACGTGTGAAACTACAATGCAACATTTCGGACAAAAATTTACAATATTCAAGAATGAATTTATTGAATCTCCTCTCTTAAAACATTTCTTTGTTTCTCAGACGTTCAGAACTCACAATAAAATATTTTGTGATAGATGTGACATATTTCAAGATATCCATCTAATTTATGTTTTCTTTAGCACAATGATTTTTTTTAATTTGCAATTTGTTCCTATAGAGTTCCTACATATGAAAAATATAAGCTGATACTGCAATCTCAAGAAACTACTTAAAGAATTTAAAACAAATATACAATATAAAATATCGAAGAACAGATGTGTTTGATGTCAGCCGACCGAACTGAATCCTTCAAACTGTATTTCTTGCCTAATATCACTGATGAAACATTTTTATTCAAAGTACAGTAAAATCATGAAAGACGAGTTAGTGAGGATGAACGATTAGAAGCATATTATTTTTCACATCTTCAACACTTTCTTTTTCTCTTTACTGTTACAATGATATTTTTTAGTTTCATTGGTTATATATTCATTTAATTCAGGTACTTAGATCAGTAATTGAATGCTTTATTTACGTTAATAATCCTAATATTCGAAGACAAACATGTTATTCCGCCTGCATTTTTTCTATATATTACCTAGTAATTAAAAATATTATTTTTTGCATGTCAGTTAATGATGTAATTATTATTCACAAAGGTAGAAACGTGAACTTATATTAATTAACTAATAGAATTAATATGTAAAATAATTTTAGAATGCATATATGATTGTTTTAAAACTTTTTTCAAGTTTCACTAATGATCTGGCTGACGCATTCGTAAGCCGATGTATCTGGCGAATGCTGATATTTTTTACTTTCAGGAAATTCTGTTTGTGTCTGATTATATTTCACACATTTTGGAAGTTGAATATTACAGTTTATCTGAAGTGTAGAGAAATAACATTTGAAGTAAATCTAACCATTTGTAGGGCAAGTAAGTTAAATTCTCTATATTAAAAATGAAAAATTCATTGAGAACAGTTTAGAACACGGAGCGTAACATTTCTGATTTAATATGACTGATATCCATTTGACTGACATTAGGCCTTTTTCTCAAATTGAATGGTGTTGTTGAGTTTAAGAGAGATGGGCATTTACAGAGCAAACGATGGAATGGATTCAGGCAAGGGAAATGAAACATTTGAGCAAATCTAAAGGACGTCCAAGAGAGTAAAGGATTAGAAACGAAAACATAACAAAATAATTAAAAGCAGAAACAATAAACGCTAGGATTCAAGACTATAGAGGCAAATAGTCACAACATATTGAAAGACCGAAAGATATCAGACTTCCAAAAGCAGCTTTCTACCACGCACCGAAAGGGAGTAGAGACCGAGAAGAAGATGGAAGAAGACTGAAGACGGAACAGGCAGCTTCCTAAACCTTCAAGCACAGAAGGAAAAGTTCTTCACATATTAATAAGTTGGCGAACATTCCATACGGAGGCACACGCTGGTCTCGTCGCGCCGACCGCTTCCACTCGGGCGGGCGTGCCCCCGCCCTCGCCCTCGCCCTCGCCCTCGCCCTCGCCCTCGCCCTCGCCCTCGCCCTCGCCCTCGCCCTAGCGAGGCCTTTGAGGAGCCGCAGCGCAGTCCGCATCCCAGGCCGCGTTCCACCCGCGCCGCGCCGCGCGATTCCTGATCGAAGGGACGGCGCGCGCGGCCGCTGCGGCGGCAGGGCCTTCAAAGCGCTGCGCCGCCCGCCTACGCCGCGGCGCCGCGGGCCGCGAGGAGCGCCATCCAATTTTCGGTAATGGATCTGCCCGCGGCAGGTGCAGCGCCGACTTTGCCAACGGCCGCGGCAAGGCCCGGGGTCGGGGTGGCTACGCTGCTGGAAACGTCGCTAGTGGTGAGCGTCGTGGGGTTGGGGGTGAAATGGGGCTGACGATGGTGATGTGGATAGTTTGGATGATGTGGGGGGTGTGGTTAGGGAGAATGGTGAGGGTGATGGTGAGAGGGGGGTAATCGGAATAGGGAGAATGTCACGATTTGCGCTTTCTGAGATTGCGTTGTGGAAGTGGTGGTGCAATGAATCGGCAAAGACAATTACTTCAAAACGAAAATTGACTTTAACGATTAGCTTCCATGAAGTGTTTTTGGTCGTCATGTGCTGTCACAACGTTAGTTGACAGGTGTGTGTTAACAGTACACACCAGGAATAGGATTATTCGTTTCACATTTTGGTGATAGATTTATTTGTGGCATAAACAAGGCCGGCAACTCGAAGAGCTAGGAATAGAAAGAAATGCAACGGAGCTCAATAGTGTAGTTATATAATGGTTCATTGGTGCTGTAAATCAGTAGAGTTCATTGTTTCCACATTAGATTTGTTGTAATGCATAACATGTGATACACGTTTGCATAACCCGCGCTAAAATTTGTATCAACATGATGCTAATCCTCTGTTACTTATTGCAACGGCAGTAATGGCAGTCAATAGGAGGCTGATGTACATTAATGGTATAATGATGAGTTATTAATCCAATGCCCAATTCACACATTAAGGGTTTCACTTATGAATCTGGTCGTAGATAGGCGTTGCCAGGTGAAGATTGCCATTAAAACTAGAAAACATGAAATACATTAGTTTTACGGTTTTTTTCCCATAACTATGATTTGTATTGTGATACCTGATATAAAAACGCTATAAAATAAATAACTAGACTTAGTTTATCACTGAATCAAGTTATGAACTTAAAAATTAATTGAAAATTAACTTAAGAAATATATCAAGTTTATGGTGATTGCAAAGATGACATCAGAATTTAGTATGGAGCTGTACTGATTGTTCAGATCTGTGCTTGGATGCAGTGAAGGTAAGGAATGATGGTAAGGAAAAATGTGTATTAGGCTGTATACATTTGAGAAGGGTACTGTACAAGTATATAATACCTGCGTGATCAGATCTGACGCATTGGATGGATTAATTTTAGAATATTAATTTATGATTCCTAAGTCATTGTAAATATATCATTAGTCATTTACATATTTTAAAATGTTTATTTTAATAAAATATTTAAAAACGCATTTTTATGAGCTCATTTCTTTAATTAGTTTTCATAGTAATTGCATTACATCAGAAATACTGATGTAGTTTGTAGCTGTCGCTGTCCGAATATAGATATTTGTATTAGTGTAAGACGTTACTTCTACTGAGCCCTTCATTCAGCTTAAATGGTGCCTAAAGCAAGCAAATATCTATTAGATTTAATTCACTATTACATCTCTAATGAAGAAATTGGCGGTCAGAAACTACTGACTACCTTCATTGCGGTAATTAGCTACATATTACATATTATACTCCATAAAGTGTTAATGGAAAAATATATCATAAAATCGGTCAACGTTTTTGTTCATAATTTAAATGATATATTCTTGCTGTATTCAAGATTACTGAACTTTCCACCTAAAAGCTACGTCGTGTTGTGACAATCGTCTCTTCGAGTCATTATGTTGCTTCAACTTCCTAAGTTCGCTTGCATCGAAATCTCTGTAACAGACAAACGCGTGGCAGATCTAGTTCTTACGGACAACATAACGGACGTCGAATAAATGCGTGCCCGCCAATACCACGCCGACTACAGTTTTAGGCGGACTGATGATGGTACTGTGAAAAGTTCAATGTCATTACACGGAGGGTGTTGTACTAATGAAGAGATGAACACAAGTGTATGAAGATACTAAGTTTTTTCTCCTTTATAAGGAGTAATTGGTTTCAGTGGCTAAAACTTTATTTCAATTGTATGTTTTACGAAGTGTGATACCAAGTGGTTTATTGAGGATGAAAATAGCATGGATATTTCTTACTGATTTCGGGTTTATTCACTTTCTTTCCACTTATCTTCTCATTGGACGTGTTAGCGCAAACACAAATCAGAGAGCGTGCGAGCAACCATAAGGCAGTATCAGTTTCAGGTGAACTTAGAGAAATTGCCAATGTTTGCTTCATTAAAATGTGGTTATTACTCATTTAGGTTACGATTTCCATTTATCTCCAAGAGGAATTGAAGGTGATGAAAATTATGAAAAAAATTGTTAATGGTCCAACAGACAAGTCACGAGCAGCTACGGTCATGTAGCAATTACTTGTTGTCGGCATTTGCAAATCTGCTCGTATATACAGGGAACGCAGGTTGTTTTTGAAAGCAGCTGATGACAGCCATGATATGGAAGATATGGAAGGGCACAGAGAGAAGGTGTAAATGTGGTTTGAACGAAGGGGATATGGAGGTTCTGGAGTGCACATTGGGAGTCGATGCTATTTGGATTGCTCCGTGGATGGTGTCAATGATGGGGGATGGTTGGATTGACGAGGTAGAATTTTTGAGATGAGCCCATTTTAAGATTTAGTTGAAAAGGGAATAGTAACATAGGATAAAGTTTCCAGTCAGAGAGGAGCGTCACACAGTTATCAGAAGGGTTTTAAAATTAGATTGTTCTTTCCGATGGTAGAAGCAACGGCTGACGCCGACGCGGCTCATATTGAGTTCCTTAAACAACTGCATATCTATACGACACTATTGACCGCCCAACTTTTACCAACGCTTCCCCAACTTGGTCCACGGCATCTCCAACATACCTCCGACATCTCCAGACCCGTAGGTATAATGTTCCAATTTTTTAAATAGGAAAGTTATTGTTGAGTAACATTTACACTCCTCTAAATATAATTAAACCATTTGCCTAATATATCTGTAGAAATAAAGTACAAATAAGCAGAATTCATAAAAAAAAATCACGTTTAAATTAGGGTACACGTCTCCATTCAGTTTACCACAAAATATGACAGATAACATTATTAAGAAATTAGATACTACTAAGTTAAGACGCAAATCTAGACGCATTTTAAATATATGAGTATTAACTGAAACAATAAATCACTCTTCATCAGAAGTAATTTTATGCTTTCATTTGCAAAACACCTCAAGTGACACAATGCACTTTCGGTATTTTTGTTAAAATAAGTTTTAATGATTGCGAGTTCGTAATTACACATTGGTTTCTGGGAAATCACTCCACCATGAACAATTTATTTAATTTAAAATTTTATATTTTTGTTAATATTGTAAAAAACCTTTTCCCTACTGGCGTGGTACAATAAAATAAACTTCTCTGGGAAATGTGATCAGACTCGAAAGTAAGGAGAGAAATAAGTTCACCTGGCACACGAGTTTAATGGTTGCCACACCATAAATCCATACATACAGGTTTCGCTTCAGTTGCTTTCGATCATGTTCTGATACATCCTAACTTGGATATTTTTTCCCATATTCTGCCTAGACTTCTCGATGTCCTCGTGACAACACATATGTCTTACGGCCATGCAATGAGTGTCCATTGCGCAGTCATGGATCGAACAATGTTCACCGTTGACTACCATCAGATCTCTTGCACTTTTTCTAATAATGTTGGCGAGGGAGACAGCACGGTGCATACAAAAATGGCTCGCCGTGAGATGTTCTGTAGGAGTGGGTTGAGGGGTTTTTGAATACTACATAGAAACTTTATGTTTGCCTATGTGATTGTAGTGTCCTCTTGCGAATTGGCAAGCTTCCTACAGTACTTTGAGAGCTATCCTCAACCTAGTGTGTTGATGTGTGGCCTAGCAGGAACATTGACTTTATCATAATTATTTTATTAACATATATATGGGGAGTTGATTAAAAATTCTTACATTAGTTTTGCAAAAGAATTGATACGAACTTCAAGGTAATAAAATGAATATTTCTTTTAGATCTAGTTATGAAGACACCAATATAATGAGAAAACGACCTCAAACGAAGCAAAGACGGAAATAAATGTGTAACGTGCATAGTAAAAACAAGAGCAGAGAGGAAGAAACATAAAATCAACATCGGGAAATGAAAGAGAAGAGGAAAAAAATGAAACGTGAAAGACAGCGCCCGCTGCAGCGAAAGCTAATCGGGATTTCACCGAACGGTGCGGTGACGGACTCCCGGTGCAAGGCACGCACTTCGCCCACAAATTCCAGTTACCTGATTAACTCGTTAACCGCAGACGGCTCGGCGTCGCCTGTTCACCTTGCTCTGCCGCCCGCCCCGCCGCCTGTCGCCGCCTTTATCCGCGGCCGTGCGGAGAGCGAAAACTTTTTTGTTGACGTTGGAATGTCACGGTATTATTAATTCCGGCCCTCTGTCCGCCACTGACGCACAGTGGGTGAAATTTACGCGAGAAATCGTGCAAATTGTTTTGTGATTTCGATATGAGCATTCAGCCAACAAAAAATTATAAATACGTTATCGTGTCCAAACAATACAAAACAGCTTGTACTGCAAACCCTTGCTGTTTATTCAACGTTTGTTTTTACGGTGAGAGATATCTAGATACAAATTACAATTAATAATATTCTTCATTCAGAGAAACAAATTGCAGACAAATTTAAAGAGAGATTTTATTCATTTTCAAGGTGATTCTTTTTGTATTGTTTTACCACAAGTGTTTACGAATATACGTTTTCGATATAATTTGAAATGCAGAATATTAAATTTAAAAAATACATACTTTGCAGAAATATTATTTTCATCATCATTTCATTAAATTCATAAATTTGTAAATAATATACATTACACTTTATATTTATTTTTTTTGTGGGATTCACCATTACTTTACATTATTTTCTAGAATGTAACATAACATACAGGGCAGATTACTCCAATTTCTTTGATAGAGAGATGCCCAACTCTGTTTTCAAATAAACAGTATTTCATTTGTCAATATTTTTCGCAATCGCACAACTCATGAAGCTATAACTGAATCTCACAAATTATGAAGATATAACTGAATCAAATAAATAAGATCAATATTCATTCTTAATTGGCAAATCGGAGATTTAAAACATGAGTCAATATTGATCGCTAACAAAAACTATTTTATAAGGAACCATGTTTTCACAATGATTTTGTCTTTATAGTCATTTGCAGATCATAGCGTTCTGGGCCGTGACTGGGCTTAACACTTTTCATAAGAGGTGTAGGATGATGAACAAAAAAGTTTGGAACGTCAATGGATTGGTTGCTTCCGACCACCTCTGCTAGGATCGTCAGTCTCATTAGTACAGAGACTGACTATCGCGAAGGTGGCGGAGTTCTTTTCCCTCTGGATAATGAGATCCGGCGCCGGTTTACACGTAGGCTGCAGGGCCTTCCAAGTTCAGGTATCTTCGTGCAGAAGGACACCGCCCCGGCTGCAACAAGCTGTAAGCTCCCGACGTGTGTGACAGTGGAGGGAATGTTAGAACAAGGAAGATGAAGCAAAAGATAGCTGTTGCGTGGGTTTGATTAGAGAAACCGCGGATGATTACCGATCAGAGCAACGGGCCTCTAGAAACCTCCACACAATGTAGATGTGTTCAACATAGCTAATTAGCTTGTGTCGAAAATTCGCCACCATCGGGACTCGAACCCTATGACCTCTGATCAGAGACACTGCAAAGACATCGGCAATGCTGTCCCTGGAATAAACTCAGCCGGTGTAGGACGATGGTGGAATGAGAGTCAGGGGAGACCGAAAACCTGCGAGAAGACAATGCTGCAAATATGAATTACCCAGCGCATATTGATTCCATGTGGAATGGATACCGGGAGACGTAATCCCGCTGACGCTGACGGTTTCCCCCCTCGGCTCCGTTTCGGGCCAGTGTGCGCCGCCGCCGCCGCCGGGGCGCGCGCCCTCTCTTTTATTCAATATTCGCTAATCAATGAGAAGCCTCCGCGGGCTGCGCGCATGTGGGTGTTATCTCAATTTGAGAGGACCCGCGCGGCGGAGCATTACGACGCGAGATGTTAATTAAAACCGCTTCCGAGCCGAAGGCGCAGGCGGCCTCGCAGGCGCGGGGCCTCCGCCTGCAAACGGGCCGGGGCGAAAATTGCGAGGAAGCATTGAGGATGGTTTTGCGAGGATTGGAGACTAAGTGTTGCAGCTATCATGTGAATACAGAAATAGGCTGTTGTGGAGAATGTAGTAATTTGTGTGTTGTTTCCATTTCAATTGTTAGTACAGGTTTTTTAATAGTTTTCTTTCATCTTAGCATGCAATTCGTAATTTTGTTTTCCATGTTAGCTCATAGAGCCACAAACTCGGTCTTTGATTTGGAACAATTATTTTTTTCCTTGCACAGCATCCCATGTTAACGATGACGTGATGAATTTCTTTCCGAATATATACTTGTTGTTACTGTTTTACCTCCCTGGCGTTATCTAAGGTCTGCAAACGAATTTATGCATGCTTGAAGAGTATTGGTGACCATTAACAATTCAAGTTATTTTCAGAAGATAAAATCTTGCCGAGTGGAGAAGGTAGCAATAACTCAGTACTTTGGTGCAAGACAATGGTAAACAGCAATTCACGAAAATAGTTTTTTCTGTTGTCGTAGAAAATGCTACTTCTGTTCGTTATTTTACTTACCATTAAGAATTAAGAAAATGCTGCACTATATAGAAAGTTCGAAGCATTTCCATAGTGACAAGCTCAATGAAATAGTGGTAACCATCGAACCGAGATGGGGAACCCAGAACTATTATCGCCAATTAACTGTTAACGAAATTTTGAATTTTGATGATAATGATAGTTTTGTAGTCCAGAAGATTGTGATACGATAAAATCATCAGTCTACATACGACAGATGATTCGGAGGCTCATGTGGAAGTTAGTATTTTTGTTTAAAGTTAAATGCGTTACATGACCTGTTACTGTGTAATACTGTTTAATCTACAATATAGTTTTCCGTTAATAACATTTCTTAATTTTCGTGAACACAATATATTAATACAAACATATTAGGTGATAAACAGTAATCTGCTGTACGCTGTAAGCTAGCTGCTGTAAAAGTAGCTGTACGAACTCTTTAAGATTTTAAAAATTATTTAAGAGTTACCATTGACTTCCTGGATGTTTTTTACATTTTGTTGGATACTATAATATTGTCTGAAGATTAGAAGTACATTAACAACAAACTTATTTTGTATTCAGAATGAATCAATCATAATTTTTTATTAGTGAGAGAAACAGGTGGTACTACATTCAGTATCACAAGTGTCTGCTAACTGAGAACAGAACAAAACGACCTGTTTACTTCGAAATGTAAGATTTGTACATAGAGTTAGGGACGTTTGATATTTCATTCATAAAATTAGGGGCTAAATCCACCTTGGGCCGAAGTCGTCTCTCAATAAGTTAGTTTTCTAAATCGGTGCATGTAATTATTTTTTTGCTTCAAAAGACATGAATAAAATATTACTTTACGAGTATATATGGATAATGGGATACTTGAACAGTTAATGCAGGGACATTTTCAAATGACACTTCCTTAATTAATTAATCCCATTATTATAAATGTTTGACATTTTGTTTTGAATAATGAATTACTACTAAAATTTATGTAAAATTTACAATCATAGTAGTACTAAAAGGAATTGCAAAATTTGAATTTAATTTTTTGTTCGTGGAAAAGGAAGGTTTTGAAGGCAACGTTTATCTTAGTCCCGGAAGTTAGAAGTTAGATCGTCAGTAGTTTAGAAATTTATAAGTTGAGCATAGTAAACAAATAGTTTTAAAAGGCTTCAAATCTAATTTTTTATTATTTCCCATGAAAGGAACTTCAAAAATACATTGCAATTTTGCACTGGATAAATATACAAGCAACGAAGAGCAATGCAAATGACGCGAAGTATAGAAGTAAATGAATGTGAGGGGTACGTGCAAAGCGAAGCAGCATGTGCGAGGTATGAAAAGCAGTGGACGAAGCGCCGTGCACCGGGGGGGGGTGGAGCTAAACGAGGCGAAGTGCCATATGTAGCACTGCGTTACGATGTACTGGGGTTTACTGTTTTGTGAAATGCGGTGTGGCGCAAAATGACGTGTCATGATGTGACACGGCGGGTGGTAGAGCGTGGTGTGGCTTCGCGAGTGGGACATTCAACTGTCCTTGGTGAGAATAAACTTGCACGGAAAGGTCTTGGACTCACCAAAGACGATTTGGATATGCCTCTCTGTTTTTTGTACCAGTCTCCAGCACTGTAATACAGAAGGTAACCGGTAATATCTAAAACCTCATTGTTTCAAAATTTTAAAATGCCGATTTTTAATGATACAATTTACAAATTATGTTTAAAGGAATATTTAATTCAAGCACATCGTGGGTGGAAACTGGTGGGAGTGGGACGAAGTTGGAGGGAGGCTGTAATGCAAGGGGGGGGGGGAGTGTACCAGGTTGAATGGAGTTGATGATTACTGTTTGGAGATTGCTGACGAGGAGCAAATGGATTGGAGCAAAAGAGAGAGGAGCTACGTGACCTAAGTGGGTTAAGTCAAAAAGTGTAGGAGAAGGGGAGTGGAGAAACGGGAGGAGAGTTAAATGGCGAAGGAAATATATACAAATAGTAAACCAGAGGAGAGGAAAGGGGAAGAATGAGGGGGCAGGATGGAATGAATGAATGCGGTCGAAAAAGAGGACAAGGAAGGAAAGGTATGGGGAAGAAGTTAAAGAAGGGGTTGGAGGAGGGAAGAGGACAAGAACGGGGAGGGAGGGATAGAAGTAAGAGAGAGAGGGAGAGAGAGATGGGAAAAGGGAGAGAAAGGATGTGTAGTGAAGAGGTGGTTTGGGAGGGGAGGAAGTCGAGAAAGAGATGGATGGGGGAGGGAAGAAGGATGGGGATGGGAGATGCATAAGGAGAGATGAAGGAGAAAGGTGGAGCGGAAAGGAAAGGGAGGGCCGGTTGAGGGGAGGGGGAGGAAAGGCGGTGCATCGGAAACGGTGCCTTGTGTGCAGCAGCCTCCAAAGGAAACAAAGGCGATCATGTCAACAGCTCGCGGACAATGCGGACTGCGCTCGTCCATTGTGAGCGCGCGGGGCCGCGCGGCGGCGCATTTCGCGATCAAAGGGACACCGCGCGGCGCGCACCGCGGGAGAAAACGCGGCGCCCGGAGCCTCCGCAGCACTTCGACTGAGCCCCGCGCGCGAATCGCCCTCGGTACTTTAATGCTGAGCAAGCTAACCACAGCAATTATCGTGTCTCATCACGACCATTCAGTTGTTCCTTGCGAAAAGGTCTCAGTTGTTGTAGACGTTTCTTCAACCTTATGCTATCTGCTAAAATCCACGTTTGAATGACCTTCAGTGACATTTCTTGGGAATAGTGGCTACTGTGTTATGAGAAAGGTAATTAAAACATTTCTTCTTTATTTACAACAAAAAAATATTTTTCTAATTATTTTTGTATATTATGTATATTTTTCAATAAAAACAATGTTAACACCAGAAGAGAAAGCGAATGAAAATTATTACATGAACAATTTCATACGAAAACTTTCTATGGTGTACGATTTCATTCCAAAAATTGTCTTTACGGTAAGAATTATAACAAATATTCATTACTTAAGTTTCACATTTCTGATATAGAGGGAATATTACTCATATCGAGTATCGTAATCTCAAAATATTATTTTTGCAAATTGTAAATCATGAGAAAGACATTTACCTTCTAAAATTAGGATAGTGTGTATGTGATACTATATGCTTAATAATTACCGTAAAAAGGTACGTTAATCAGGAAAAATTTCAATAAGCAGACTTTTCGACTAATGTGTTTCCCCTTGATCTAGAGACGGTTAAATATTTATTATTAACTCATAACCTCGACATATTGATATAGAGACTCCTACAGAGTACAACTTTGCAAAAACACTGCTGTTTAAAATATTTTCCATGCAATTTACATTGGCTATGTGATAAACTATTTTATTCGAATGAATTAGAATCACAGTACACATTATAAGCATACTAAACGCAAAGAACGGCTCTTATTAAACTGTACGTACTCATCATGAGTTTAGAACGGCCTTGAGCGCATCCCCTAGTACAGACATCCCACGAATTATGTCAATTTAGAGCACGAATCAATGTCAAGTGCTAACTAGCACTCGACTAAAGGTCATCAGGGCTGCCCAGTTGAACGGTTAGGGACTAAAAATTAATACTCTTATTTTTCCTCTATATAATTACATTCTTATTCATTCTTCGATAATAGTGGAGTTGGAAAATTCTGTATTTTCATTAAAAATACATATATAAACTCGTACTGATATTCTTTTTTTATTGGTTTTGCCACTGTGTGAGGGAATTTTAGTGCAATACACTTATGAAGCTGTAAGAGCCACAGAAAATATTCAGGCACGTTTTAAGATTCGTGAATTCGTGCTGAGGAACGTGTACATCTACATTACCTTTTTGTTATTATTATTTAATTTTTTCCTTTGTTATTTTCTTTGTTTTTCTTTCTTTTTTCCTTTGTCAATTTGAATCTCGACACGTATCTTTTCAATTGTTATTATCAGGATTTGAATTCTGATGACATTTCATCTATTCATTGGTGCATTCTAGACGTAGCTAACTTGTAAGTGAATGATTATCACAACTTATTGATGGGAGAAATGTGTAATTATTAGGTATTTTTTGCTATTTTTTAATTTTTAAGTAATTTTTTAATCCTTTACGTCATTTTTGTCATTTTTACGCATTTTGTTTCCTTTTGGTGTTTATTGCTAGTGAATGTTTTATGAATTTACAATGACAAGCTAAAACATGTTTTTTATTGTAGCATCAGCTCAAGACGAAATTCACTACTGCAGTAGACTCCTCTCGAAGATGTTTTCCTCTAGAAATAGAAAAGGTGCATTTCCTCACCGAAAATCAATGAGATCGAATGGTGTCATTTCATCACATCGATTGTTGCCCATACATACCATTCTGGCATGTTGCAGCTAATTCAGTCTCCTTAGCAGGTGGCAGCGTCTAGTTCACGGGCAGTGACGGTGGTGAAACCGCAGGGATTCTCTATTAAAATACGAGTGTACGCGAACGATTTTACATTATAAAATTTAGTTTTCGTGCACCGAGAGTAGAGAAAGAGAAGCATCGTATATTCGCAAAGTAGAGCGGAATTTTCAGTACGTAAAAAATATCTATACTGAGAGTTCAAATCCAATATCACAATCTTACGAGTATATACAAATATAACGCCACCGAATAAGACCATAATGAATTAATGATGTATCACAGAATATTTTGGCTTACGTTTGATGTCACTGATAACAGAGACTGCGTGAGGCCCGCGAACCGCAGAGAAAACATATCGATGGACCCATCCAATTTGCAGAATCTCTGCCCACGGGCGTGCGGGGGCGGCGTCGGGCACGCGCGAGCCCGCGCTGTGTGAATGTCCCCTAATGAAGCCATTCCGGTATGTGTAATGAATGGTCATGGGCGAGCGGGGGCGGACAGCGCAGAACCGCGCGGCTTTCGTTCAACAGCCGATGGAGCGCCCAATGGGCTGAGCGGCGGAGCCTCTGCGCGCCCGGGGGCCACAGTGCGTAAACGCGTGGGCGGCGACGGGTGCGGCATTAATTGGGAGGCGGCGCGGGCAGGGTAGGGCATTGTGCGGTGCGTGTCGAAAGAACGAGCTGACGCCGGGAGGTGTTGACTATGGCGAAACAGGAAGAATGAAGAAGATTATCGCATTCTCGATTATCTGGAAGGATCGACATGGAGTGGGTCCGTGTCTCGTGGTATGCAGACTGGACGGGGGTTCAGACATGGAAGGCGCCACGGACGAATAGTTGCAGGGCGGAACGGGGAGGGACAATGGCAGACGAGGCTGAGAGGAGCAGGGGGGAGAGAGGCGAGTTGGAGAGGGATGTGCGGAAAGGGGAGGGGCAGAGAGCGATGGGTGGAGTCCAGGGGTGGGGGGAAGAGGCGGAGCGGAGAGAGGCAAGATGGGCTTGGCGGAGTGGAGCTTGGGCGCAGAGAGGCGGCGGAGAGGGCGGCGGAGAGAGGGCGGAGAGAGGGCGGAGAGAGGGCGGAGAGAGGGCGGCAGAGAGGGCGGAGAGAGGGCGGAGAGAGGGCGGAGAGAGGGGGAGAGAGGGGCGGCGTGAGGGGGGCGAGAGGGGGGTGACGGAAAGCCGTGGAGCGGGGCGGGGCAAAGAAGGACGGAGCGAGGTGGAGCGGAGAATGGAAGAGGTGGATGGAGAGAGCGGACGCCCCGAATGGAGCGGAGAGGAAGATGGGAAGCAAAGTGGAGCGGGGCGCAGAGAGCCTTTGATATAAGCGTTCTGGACGGAAAGAGGCGCAGAGATGGACGCGGCGGGATGGAGCCCAGGGTACGAGTCAGGGGCGGTGGGCGGTGCGTGGCCAGTGCGGAGCCGAGCCGTGGCTGGTGGTGCGTGGCGTGGATTAGCGGGGCGTGGCGAGCTGTGGTGGCTCTGGCGAGGCGGCGTTGATGGCTCTGGGACGCCAGCAGCGGAGTGTGGGAGATGTGTTAGGGGAAACAAATCGGCAAAAAGAGTCGATTTAAAGGAGATACGCGTACTTAGCACGTACCTAGCGTAATGAAACCACAGGTGATAAGGCACGTCAACACGCTTTCCCGAGTTCGATAATTATTCACGAATATTTAATTTAAATTAATCCATAAGTTTTTAATCCATAATTCAACATACACTCGTTTTGTGTCCCCCTACATACAACCGTGATGTGCAATGCAAACATGGAAGCTATGTCCCAGATGTCACAATTAACTCTCTTGTTTAAACAAAACAAAATAACGTGGAAATTATTCTTAAATATAGTCCCAGAAGATGAAGTTTACACAGGTAGTAACAACAGCCTCCGTTGTAACAGTGTATAAGGATACAGTACTAGATGAAGTAAAATATCTAACCGAAGTCGGTGTCGATAAAACGCACACTTGTGGCAATATAAAATAAGGGTCGCTTGTTGCAGAACAGTTACTTCTTAAAACAAAATAATGGCGTGCGGCATGTGTGTTCATAAAGTACTGGAAAATACTCCATTGACAACTTTACGTTCTTTGTGAATACGCACATTGTATCTCGGCCTTAGTGCATAGCTATAATGCGATGCAAAGCAGTGGGAGAGGATTGCGTTCATGGGGGGAGGGGACGTCTGTGGAGGTGGGAATGACGGACTGTGGAGCGTTGGAGCGACTGCCGGCGTACAGAGATGCAGAAGCGCGTGACGGCAGCGTGTGAAGCGACGCGACAGAGCGGTTAAATTTATTATACGGTGTCGTACAGGGAAAGTAGTAGAGTTTTAAGACCAAACCAAAATGTGGCTCCATGTGGAGAGGATGTTCATGCACAGAGCTTGGAGATGTGGCCTGGGATAACACTGAACTAGAAGGGAAGAGAGTTGTAAACGCAGGTACACGTTGTTGAATGACGAAGCATTTGAGAAGGTAACTTGTTTTACAACTAGCAGATGGTTCTAGGCAGCAAACTTGAAATCGTTCATATTTTGTATGAAATGAGGTAATATCAGATTTTACAGAAAACAATGTCGTTGGAAATATTATCCGAATTCGCTATTTATTCTCTTTAATCTAAAGTTAACCAAACCTTCGATATGTCGACATAATGAATATTTTACTTTCTCGTCATTGTATGCATTTCAAACATAGTACATATTTAAGTACGTATCTTTCCCCTTAAGAGTAAATAACATAAAAACGACGGAGGTTCCGTTTCCAATAAACTTTCAAAATTTTCGAAAATTACAAAGGTTCTTTTTCTTCTTCTTTCGACGTCTTTCGAAGTTCTTTCGACGTCTTCCTATAGCTACAATATTAAAGATTTTAGATTTTTCCTTAATAAAATCTGTTCAAAATTAGATCTTTAAATTAAGTCATGTGCAATTGTTTGAAAGTACCAATAGTTTTGGCGATATTTTCCCTTCAAATAAAGACAATTTAAAAACAAATCTCAGTAAAGGCTCCTAATGTTTTTTTAATATTTGTATTTCAAAGAGGAAAGGACGCTTAATGGAACTCAGGAGTGAACATACCTCATTTTCGTTCAACTCTCTAAATTTCGGAAAAATGCAAAAGTTACAAAAATCGGAAAAAGTACGTGCTGTTGTAACACCACACCTTTTCTCGATGAAATTATACACATCTATGGGGAGGTACATACTATTTCTCGCGTTGAATAAATGGAATTATATTTAGGATACATTACTGTTCCTCCGTCGAGAAATTAATATACTAAGAGCTCAAAAATTATATTGTAGCATGTTCAGCAATATAAGCTCATTCTAGCAAACTCTAAAAGAAGATAGAGAACTATTTCATTATCTAGTAAACATCGCATACAATACCCTTCTCCTGGCGGAGGAACTGCTTGTTGTTCGATTACGAGGGGCAAGTGTTGCGAAGGACCGCTCCACGAAACGACGAGTAGCATTGCGCATCACGACGGCGTTGCCGGCACGACGCAAATGCTCGGCGCTCTCGGAGCAGGCGCTTTGCGAACGGCACTTGTTATCTCAATGCGCTACGAGCGCTAGCGGCTTCTCTGAGTACCCGCCGCTCTCGTCCGCTCACACTCCCGACTCCTCTCTCTTTCCTTCTCTCTCTCTTTATTTCTCTCTTTCCTTCTTTCTCTCTTTTTTTCTCTCCTTCATTCTCTCTTTATTTCTCTCCTTCATTCTTTCTCTCCTTCCTTCTCCCTTTCTGTCTCTCATTTTTTCTCTATTTCTTTCTCTCTTTCTTTCTCTCACTTTCTCTTAATTTCTTCAACCTCTGGTCCTCTCTTGGTTCTACCTGTTTACCTTGATTCAAACGTGTTTGCAAACTTCGCCCTTGCCACCAATACCTTTGTTCCCATCTCTGTTCACTGTTCCCGTCACTGTTGCTGTCCCCGTCCGCATCCCTGACCACGCCCCTGTTCCTGATCCTGTCCTCAGACCTGACGAGAGGTCGTGTATGTGTGCACAGTGGGTGCAGCTATCCGACTCCAGGAAGCATGTACAGTTCAAAGGTGCTAATGAAGCTCAAGGCGGTACTAATTTTTATCATAATTTGAATTTTTAATTATTTTAATTTTTCTAGTATTTTTTCAATTTCAAAATTGGTTCTTTTTCAAAGTTAGAAGTAATGCCACAATCACATCACTGCGATCTGACACACCGCGAGTTTGGGCAAGCAATAAGTTACTCATTGAGAACAACGGAAGTCCTGAAGGAACCTACAAAACAATATCACGAAATCGTGGCGTTTCGAGAAGGAGATAAATAATGGTATGAGAACATTCGCATACCTACAAGTTTGCCAAGCATTGAGTGATTAAGAATCAATTACTAAACGCATTTACATGTGACCATAATTATTTAATGGCAGGAGTGTAATGTAATATGTATAAATAATAATAATAATAATGATACACATAAACGTACTTTTTATTTTCTTTGTCCTTTGTCTATTTCAACAATGTAGAATTAAAGGGAAATGGTATAATACAAGAAAATGTGCGCAAATAGTATTAACCGTACATCCCACATATAGGTTTTACAGTTTGTCGAAAATAAATAAATACAGATCTGCAGAATTTTAAATAAGATTCGACAAACCTTTGAACTAAGATTCGAATTTTGTCTTCACGGCTTTTAATAATTCTCTATCTGTACTGTTCAATCATTCGCTCATCATATTCCCTTGTTTTATCTTTCTTCTGCCTTTCTCAACTTACATCGTTAAATTATTCTTTATATAGGAAGAAAAATTACTATTCCCGAACTTGCTATACCTAATTCTAAATTGCTACACGTGATAGTTTTTTTACATGTTCCTTTCTGTTCAATATTATTCCATTTCTGGAGGTAATGGTTAAGTGCAGTTCGTTTCTTATTCACTTGGTCCTGCTTTTTAAGGCCACTTCTCAGTTTCACTGCTTCTCATCCACAGTTGACTACGAGTGCGACGGGTCTCCCGACATTCCACATTGCAGATTCACTCTTCCATCCCATTTTCCATTCTCCATTCACCTCCTATCACATTTCCGGATCGTTTCGCACTTATCCCTGCCCCTTATTTCGAAGTCTATCTGCCTCGTGTTTCGTGCATCCCATCTTGCCCCCCCCTCCGCGCCCCCGCGCGGGAAAGCAAACAACCGCCGGAGATGACGCAGTTGTCCGAGGTCCCACGTTATGCCTGCTGCCCAACCTTACGCAGGGCTGTTTATTTTAATGGACAGAGGCCCGACAGCTGCGGAGGTTGGGGTAGAGGGAACGCGAATGGCGAGGCGACGGAGGCGGAAAGAATGGGGGGGAAGGCGGGGGC
>BOPP01000049.1:2313674-2373784 GCA_017312745.1 Gryllus bimaculatus
CTAACCCTCCCCGTCCCTTCCCACAGCACCGCCGTCATCATCAGCCCCGCCCCCGCCCTCCACGTGCCCTCGCCGTTCATGTCATCTTCTTTGGTACTCCCGCCCTCTTTACTCCACTCCCGTCCCCATTTCTAACATCTTCGTGCTTTGCAACGCCTACTAGAACCTGACCTTCCCATCCCCGCTCAAACCGTACTCCACCCGATCATCCCCGCCCCTACTGGGTCTTGCCGGTCCCGTCCACACGATCGCCACTTCCCTTTGCAATCAGCACCTCCACGTTTCTTCTCGCCGTCCCCGCTCTCGACTCATCAATTCTCTTTTATTTCTCTATTCGCCTTTTAAACACGTGATTATGCGACTTGTCATCCTACAATGAACACATGAGGCTTCTCTCCTTAATATAGAACGATTAACTTTCTCGTCGTCCGTTCTCCCTCCACGTTCTCAACCTACGATCTTCCCTGCGCTTGGCCGTGAGCATTTCGCTCTCTATGCAATTCTTTTTCGCTTTTGTTGCTCGCTTTGTCTCTTCACATTTCCTTGCTACCTCTATCTCATCTTTGCATTTTAAGCCTTTATGAGGTCTCATTTCTGCCTTCTTTCGCACACAACTGCTATCTCCCCAGTTCTGCATCTCCTTAAACTTCTCTCGTTATTCCTCTTTTTAACCTCAACTTTCCCCACCATTTCCAATGTGCTCCGTTCCTACCACAACTCCCCACCCCCAACGCCGCCGCCGCCGCCGCCGCCGCCGCGCCGCTTCAGCTCGCTCTGTACCCCCGTCGACGCCCTCGCGCCTGTAATAAAACTTCGCTGAAGCGTGTAAAGACAGCTCCCCTTGCCCCGGCAGGGGGTAGGCGGAGGCGGTGAAGGCAATTGGCGAAAGGTAAGACGTACGAGCGCTACGAAGTCCGTGGGAGAGGCTGCTTGAGATGCAGCGTGTGGCAACGTTGTTCTCGCTGCAATGCGATAGCGCCGGCGAAACGAGGAGAGATCGAAACAATCGAGGATTGCTGAATTGAAAATGTACCCATAAGCGAGACTGCAGAAACGATCTCCTTACACTATCAATACTCTCGTCCATTTATCTTCTGCGTTATTTCTCAGCAAGTGGTGCAGTCTTAACATTTGAATGTTTGTTTTACCTGCAAAGATATTTCTTACATCGTATGACCTAAAAGTTAACCTCTTTAAGAATATAATTTTTAATTATAAAAATA
This sequence comes from Gryllus bimaculatus, assembly GCA_017312745.1. Taxonomy (NCBI): domain Eukaryota; kingdom Metazoa; phylum Arthropoda; class Insecta; order Orthoptera; family Gryllidae; genus Gryllus; species Gryllus bimaculatus. The sequence continues at coordinate 2,314,898 of BOPP01000049.1, forward strand.
AGGATGAATAGTAAACACAAATGTACTTTTTTTACAAAATATCCACTTTTATCTACCAGATCCACGGTGATTATTGACTTACTTTAAAGTGAATTGTTTTACAAATCAAATTTAAAGGGCGCTGGGCACTTTATTCAAGTTGTGTCCCAGTCAATTCTGAAGTACAATCGTCTTGCTACATTATTACTCTTAATTGGCAAGTTACAACCTGGCCAGCGGCACTTAATGGGCATGCATGACACATCGCCCTCTAATATACCTTCGACACAAGTAATTATGACCTTGCGATGAATTCTAAATTATAATACACATTTGGTGTTAATTAGCTAATAAAGTATAATTTACTATTTATGAATGTGATGCTCAATGGACGTTGAACATTATTTTAGTTTTTAGTAATGTAGGCATTTATACATTATGTGCACTGTTCAATGTAGATATTTAAGACTCTTTGGTATAAAACAATAAGAAAAGAATATAGCAAATTGATACATTTGCTTCTCATTAGTAATAATAGAGGCTCCTGGATAATGAAGCCTCTCAGAAAGAATTCAGAAGAAAATTCTGAGGTTCAACAGCTACTGCACCTAGAAATAACTATATCACTTCCCTCTACACTATATACAAAATTTTACAGAAATATTCAACGTGACTTACACCAGTAATTAAAGTAACGAACAAAATATTTAAAGTCTGAACAAATAGAGAATTGCAGAAACAACTACTTGTAGAAGACAGAACAAAAATAATTGGAACAAGTCAAAATATATTCGAGATGGAGAGAGTGTGAAGAGTAGATTGGTATATTTTGAAAATAAATGTTTTGAAGTAAAAGAAATGAAAAGCACCGTCTTAATATTGCATTTTTGCGTTTCCTGCAAAATGACTAATCCTATGACAAACTGAAATGAAAATGTCCATCGAATAAAAGACTACTATTGTAGATCCACCCGTTTCGCAATGCCTACTCTACTATGAAATTTAAACAATTTGATAATTACACCTCAATAAACCAACGGAGACGAATTAACAGCGAGTTTTATTGCTGGGGAATGATCATTGAGATTTCTTCGCAATATTTCTTTACAAGTAATTCTCTTCAAGGAACGCACGGTGATTTGGTGTAGTATAACTGTACAAATTGGTAATAAAATTGAAGAAGGAAAATCAAAGAATACAGAAAAGAGGACGAAGTATTATACGCGCAATTTTTCTTGAGCCCGAATTACCTAATCTCCTTTTTTAATTTTAGTTGTATTCAGAATAATGAACACAAGGAACGTTGTTGACAAAATCTGATAGTCGATAATGTTGATTCTTCATGAGTAATAGAAAGTATTTTATATAAAAATCGAGCTAAATATTTCATGTAATAGTCCGGTCATCGAAATCATCCTCTCGTATCTAGCAAATTGAGGGATCAAGAAAACTTGCGGTCATAATCTTTGGGTGTTTGAGAGTGGGTAAACAGTTCGAAGAACGACAAAATATTGGGTTGTAAATTTAAGAAATAATTTGAAAGAGAATGCAATGTTATGTTCCTCAGAAATATCGAAAGAGGCACGCATAGTAGATGGGCAAGAACAAGAAACAATAAATATTACACACATGCAAATTAAAGTTGTTTGAAATCTTACGTCTAAATGACGAACATCAAGACCAAATTGTTACTCAAATCTACAAGTTAGCTACCACAACATCCGTTGTGTACAAACTTTCCAAATTTAATTTCAAAAATTGTTTTTATCAACCGTACTTGTAATGTTGCAATTTGTTAGCATTAAAATTATAACATGAATTATTTAAAATCACATGAAACTTGTTACATTTTTAGCTCTGAATTGTTATTTATAACTTCACGGCAGCCTATGAGAAGTGCATTCATTTGCTCTTTGTACGCACATGGGAATGGAAAATAGTTCGCATTTACATAAGTTGCAAGTAGCAAATTCTACTTATTTAACATCACTTTCTTACCAAAACACTGAAAATGTGAAGTGGCAAATGAACACCACTCGTGCACTGTACATCCCAAGACAGAATCCTGAACCGCGTTGCACTACGATGACGCTTTACGATTTTAATTTTCAATGCACCTACGATATTATCTACGACTATCCCACTTGTGAAATTAAAACCAATAGTCTTTAACTATACATAGAAAATCTCCCAATCAGGGTGGTATATATGAGGGTTATCGCTTTTTCTGTCCGATTTTTCTTACCGCTTTTACCTACTGGCCAATCAAACTGTGACTCGTCTATCTTAGGAGGAGGTATACATTGATCGCCATGCCGCTGTCCAATAAATAACGTATGTTCTATAACATAACCTCTGATTGTAACATAAGCTGTCAGTTAGTTTCAATATTTGGCGCATTTTGGAACTCTGTTGGACATAATTTCACTCGTGGAATAGTCCTATTAAATACCACTCGTGCTTGGAAATTCTCAGATAAATCCACTCCTCGCTTCGCGAGTCGGGTATTTATCGACAATTTCCAAAGCAGTCGTGGTATTACCCATTATAATGTTTTGCTGCGAATTAAGTATTTCAGTTTTTTCTCTCTAGTTGTCATTCTCCCCCGGGTAAACATACACATTCATGTTCAACAACAGAGATTTGTAATGAATTTCCGTGACCAAACGTCGATCGTAAAATATTTTTGGCCAATTATTTGAGCATAAATTCAATATATCGACTATATTTACACACTTCAACATAGGCTGAAATAAACGTCCGACAGAAACATAAAAACCAGGGCTTTCGCCTCTTCCGGTGAAATATAAATAGACCTTAGGAAGAAATCGATAATTTGTTTGGACGTTGGTCCTTTCTGCTGAGAAGATATAACCCGCGTTCTGCGAACCACGAATGTGCGAGCAAAGCGGTCGAGTCTCTCTTTGTGTGCAAAGATCAGACACAAAAATCGGTCGAACCGTCGCCTATAAACAGCGAGTTCCTCGACAAACGGGGAAGATACGCGGAGCGGAAGTGGACCTAGAGGCAGCACGGGCGGGTGCGCACAGCTGGCGGGGACGCCCCCACCCCCACGCCCGTGCCCCACCGGGAGCCAATCGCTACTTCCTGGAATAAAGGCACTTCCGGACAATCTCAAGGGAAAAATTGACATTTAGAATTCTTAACGTAAGACGTCGTTCGCTATGTTGAAACTTTTGATATATTTAACGATGCACTGGTGATTTTTAATGATATTGGAATTAGAAACATGAGATATCTAATTATTTTTAGATATTGTTAAATATCGACGCAAGTATTTCAAAAAAAAATATTAGATACCTACACTAGTTTTTCATTAATTCTAAAAGTGATCGTTTTCATATTAATACAAGCGAGCATTATGAGGATTATCCCTTTTCTTTTACTCTTTCTTGTACTTTTACTCTTTTTAGCACGTATTTCAATTGTTCTAGAGCGTCAAAAGAGAAGATGCTGGAGGCAGGGACAAAACATTCGCATTAATTCTGTCTTAATTGTTCAGGTCATACCAGGGTAGTACATTTCAGAACAAATTTAATCACAAGGGAAATACAAAGCACGTGTCTAATACTCACGGAAAAGGCAAGACAAAATTAATCTCACATGTTTACCGTTCAAACGAGAGAGAAAATATTTGAACTCCTAATCTTACGAAAGCTCGTCCCCAATAATATGGATTAATAAGAAATTTAAGAAAAGGTAAATTAAGGCGGCATTTATATATAATTTTACATCTGTCAACATTGTATTCCTTTTTACGTCTTACTTCGTCTAAACAATTCCTTTAAATCCCTTCCAATTTCCAATTTTTATCAGTTTATACCAAGACTATCACATTTTGAAGTGAATAAGTGTCATTGGCAGAATAATTTCTTTAAAAAACTTCTTTAAGTCTGCCGTTCATTTTGAAAAATATCAAAAGATTTATGATATATTTTATTTACTTTACCCAGTACGATAATTATAAGTCTCTGCGGTGATCTTTTTAAAACCTTTTTGTAATTTATTAAAAATTAACCAATATTTCCGTCGAAGCTCAGAAAATATTTAAACACATTTGTTTGATCGCAGCCTTCATAAAAATGCCTAATCATCAAATGAAAAAGCATTTTATTTTGGAAACATTATTTTCATAAATATTACTGAATAATTGTATTGCCAAAAGTTGTTATTTTTCATTCATCTTCGTTGTAAATCCCAGCTCATATTTAATGCAGAGGCACATACTGAATAATTGAGGTCAAACTGAGTCATGACCTCTCTGATACGCCTGTGTCTAGTTATGCAAGCTCTTGTGTTTGCTATTATTGTGCCAATTGAAGCTGTTGGCATTCACTGCAATTGAGTTCAAGGAGAAAGAAGGCAATTTCTTGCAAAGTGCAGGAGCTATAAGTTAGTTAGTATGTATGACCTATTAGTATGTCAAATGTGTAAGGACGGAAAAAGCATACAGAAATTCAAGTACCGAATAAATAATTATAGAAAGATCTAATTTCAGCCATATACTCTGGGTGAACATGAAGAAATGATTAACAAAATTGAGTCACAAACATTTATTTTATTTTCTTCTCGAAAAGAGTAGAGAACATTTTAATAGGAGTGATTTTTATTGTTGTGTCTAAAATTCAAAAATTTTAAAAGGTGTTTTCTCAAATTATCTCCTTCAACAATGTCATTGAAGCTACATTTCATTTCTTTACGAAATATATTTTTCAAAATTAAAAATCTCTCGATGTAATTAATAGTTTTAATCAGAATTCTTTTCATGTAATTTTGAATTAAAATGTGACAATTTTTCATGAAGATGTTGACAAAATAGCCTTCATATGTTTTATGCAATTTTTTGTTAAGTTGGAGCAAAACTTACAAGTACAAGTATCATTGTACAGAGAGAGGAGTGAATCAGCTTCGCAAAGAGGTTGCGACAGCGGACTGAACAAGTCCCCTCTGCACTATGAAAATTTTAGGTGATAGCTATGGCGCTGTTTAAGGGAAGACACAGATTCTGACTGAATACACGGCGAAATTATGATGAGTAACATTGAACATACTATTTCTTTATTTATTTAATTATGGGCACAGAAGTTACAAATGAAAATTGATAATGCCTGAATGAATTATTTGTACGAATTGCTTGGTGCAAACTGAACGAAAGCCGGTCCGGATGGCCGAGATCTCTAAGGCAGTAGTGCCGTAGCGATCTCGGACCGAAGGATCGGAGTTTCGAGTCCCGCCTCGGGCATGGTTGTATTGTGTTCGTCCTTTCACACCCCTATCATCATCATATCGTGTCATCCTCATAGTTACCATACCGTTACCGGCAATAGTGGTCGCTAACAACCTAGTAGTTAATGTGACCTTAAATAACAAAAAAATTAAAATTATCGCAGAAAAAAGCGTTTTACATTAAGCGTCTCTTATTCTGGTGAAACGGGACAGTTCAGTTCCTGTCACATACACTCACAGGTCTCACGGCACGAAGGGAGAAAGTGAAACTTATACCTTACAGATGTAGATGTTGGGAAGTGGAGATATCTGCGATGCACGGCCAGGTCGATGTCGGAATGTGCGCTCCAGCAGGGTCCAGCGATTGCTGGGCCTATATGCTGCCCAGCTCATATTGTAACGTACTAGCGATCGAACCTCGTGGTAGCTATATGAAGACTGGCAGAAAGGGGTTTAGCAACAGGAAATCACCTCGCCCTCGCCGCAGGATGATGAGAAAGGCTTTCTCTAAAGCGCGGAAAGGGAGACATAAGGCGCTCTGGGGTTCTCTGATCTTAGGGAACGGACACAAAAACGACGGACCGCGTGGCATGCATAAGCGAGCGTGAAGTAATATATCACGTGAGGGACAGCTATATTAGGGAGAGTACCGAGCCATTGGGTGGGTTCTGTACAAAGTGTGAGAACCTCGTGCTGATGCACAAGACTTGCGCCAGGGCGGTGCAGTGGAGAGACACGTGTTGATGTTTGTGGATATTGAGGACATTGTGTTACATGCGTGACTGTGTCCGGTGGGTGTGGTGTGTGCGTGCTCCGAGGTGACGAGTGGTTACAATCCATCACTCGCACCGATCATCAATCGATGAAGATCGCTCCTTCAATCAAGGCAAGTCATTGGTTGAGGCGCCTGTAAGTACTTAGTGACAACCGGTGTGACAACCGGTCCCGGAAGCTTGGCTTTGTGCGCGCTTGTGTGCGTGTTCCACGAATCAAACCGAGAATCAAGCGGATTTGGATCACTTCCGTGATCAGAGGATAGTAGATCTATCGGACCTAGTGAGTAAAGTGTGGAGAATTCAACTGTAAATATTTGTGTTACTTGTATATAAATAACTGTATATATGAAAGCTCGTGTGTGTGTTTGCTGTGAGAACTCAAGACGTCACAATATGCAGTACCGTGGTCCTGTTTCTCGTTCGAAGTACTGCACACGTGTTCGCAAACGGCAGCGGCTCACGTGTCCAGCTTCCAACGAATGCCGTGCACCATGTGATGATGTACAGTTGGTATGCAAGTCAAACGCACTCAAAAGTGCATAAATGCACTGGGAGTCTGTCGGTCGAAGAGCTGTGAAGGCAGCAGAACTTCATCAACGATGAAATCAAGAACAATTTTAATGACAAAGTAGTTCTGCTTGGAGATATTGCCAGGACCATCCTGGAATCGCGCCGACCACCAGAGGGGAGTGGAAGCCTGTGAAAGGGAGAGCTCTCCTGATAATACCTTTTAATTTACCAAAATAAAATGTATGTTTCTTTTATGGATGCATCTGGGCATTTGAACTGCTGACGATGGCGCAATGACTAGCTTGCTGAACCCACAGACACAAACGTTCTCGAGTTCAAATTCCAACTCGAACAAATATTTTTTGCGGGTTGGGAACAGACGAGTCATGAATCGAGATGAGTCTCAAGTTAACTTACCTTTCGCAGTTCGCAAAAATATATGCAATCGAATTCAAACATGCAAAATTCTTCCATGGACTCAGCTAGTATTATTTCATAACCGTTATAAATAACACTTGAAAGTATGTGCTGTTGTAACACCACTACCTTGAAAAGTGTTTCTCTAACAAGGAGGAATCGCATGGAAAACTTCGCGAAGTGAGGTACCGCTCCCGTCTCCGCGTCGGAGCGCGTAAGGAGAGGCTCGCCGAAGTCTTTCCGCCGCGGCCGTCTCAGGAATGCGAGGGGGGCGAACTGAGAGCGCACTTGGAGTCGGGGGCGGCCCAATCAATGGAGACTTACTCAGGCCGACGCGGCGGCGGGGGCGACGGGGGGCGGGGGCGGGGCGCATTCGGTGCCTAGCCCTCTTTTTGTCCCGGTGAAGAAACGTCGAAGTGGTCCTCTCGTCGGCGCGAAATTGACGCCTTCGCCAGCGAGCATCCGAGGTGAAGCGCCGGGGATCGCGCGCGGTGGAGACTCTTTGGGCGGAGAGCCGACTCCGGAGCGAGCTTCCTCTGGACGGCCACTACTCCCCCCCACCCTGGCCAGTAGATGTTTGCACATTGAGTTGTTTCAAAGAAAAGAAACACAAAGGGAAATCTAGTGTTGGGGCTCCAAGAAAATCTTTGTTTTCTTTCTTAATGGGCGTTTCTTACTTGGCGGTTTCAAGGAACCACGAATATAATCAATTATTAATGTAATGAACATAACTATTTAATTAATATTCACTGTTACATTTTGCACATAAAACATATGATTTATAAGGTATTAACCCAAGGTTTCGTTGTAAGCAAGAAAAATCTGACTTGACCTATATCTTTCCTATGTTCCCACAGCATTGATTGTAATGTTTCAAGCAAACTGGAGTAAGATTAAAACATGGTTTTCTGCATACGTTACCAATGCTTAAGGATTTGCTATTTCAAATTATTTGTTTCGGGACTTCTAAGCGAGTAAAACTAAAACACGTTCTTTTTTATTAACACCTGGCAGAATTTGGAGCTATTCGGACAATATTTGGCGTACAATTTGTGTAGGAGATGGTTGATTGGAATGAGCTTCGAGATCGGGGATTTGAAAGTAAATAAAAACAGAGAGGTTCCTCTAAATTATTTCCATGGGCGTCTTTCTTAATTTGGATGATGATGATTACGTTTCTTACGATGAGTCGGCGTGTTTCTAAAAGCATTTTGTCCATGGGAAAATTCACATAGCCCTCTCAGATTAAAAACGTGACTGATATATTGAGAACGTTTGTGACAGTAATTTGATAGGGAAAATTTGTAATAAAAGAAATCTTATGGTACACAAGAAACACCACCTCCATTTGGTAAATATGTGCTTTTTCTTCATTATGAATAGGAGAGTAATTTCCCTCCAAACATTTTAGGTAATACCCTAGTATATATAAAGTCGATCTTTTATTGTTGTTTCAGATTTACGGGTGGCTATATTTGTTTCAAAGTTTATTATATATAAAATTAAATACATTAATAATTCCTTAATTATCAAGTTTTTAAAGAGACAAAGCAACGAGTCAATTAAATCTTTGTATCAGAATACGTATATTTCGTAATTTTTGCGAGATTTTTGTGGGTGTGAAAAAACATGAACTATTATTTGTGATGTTATAGAGCTTGTCGATAGAATAGATATGTTTTTTATTTCTCTGTGCACGCGAAATGTCTACAACGCTTACCATATTTTCAATGTTCTCATGACAGAAAGCTGTAAAGCGATCCCAACCGACAACTCTGAGGAGTCGTTGCAGAGCAGCGAGGAAATTTGATAATTCTTGAGATTCGAGAACGACTCTAATAGCGGAAAATTGATAAAACTTGCGGAAAGACGCGCGTGGTAGCTTGGGGAATAACCGACGAGAAGGGGCGGCTTGCGTGCATTAACGCGGCGAAGTTTGGATCACACGGGCGTCCCGGGAGACAGGGAAGATGGATGGGGCTGGAAACGCGGCGCGCGGTGCCTGGCGCGCGGCGCCAGACGCGCGCGGGAAAGGTACGCAGGCCGATAACGAAAGTGCTGAAGGAGGGCGAGAAAATAGCGGCCACGGGCGAGGCGGTGAGGAGGCAGCGGCGGGAGGCGGCGGCGGCCGGGCGGCGGCGGACGGGCGGCGGCGGAGGGGCGGCGGGGCGGCGGCGGGCGGCGGCGGAGGCGGCGAGGCGGCGGAGGCGGCGGAGCGGCGGGAGGGACGAGGGGGCGGGAGGCGGCGGAGGCGGGAGGCGGCGAGGCGCGAGAGGCGGCGAGGCCGGCGGCGGAGGGCGGCGGAGGCGGCGGCGGCGGGGGGGGCGGAGGCGGCGGAGGCGGCGGAGGCGCGAGGCGACGGGAGGCGCGCGGAGGCGGCGGGCGCGGAGGTGGCGGGGGAGCGGCGGCGGCGGCGGCGGCCGGCGGAGGGGGCGGCGGAGGCGGAGGTGGAGGCGACGGCGGAGGCGGAGGCGGCGGCGGAGGCGGCGGCGACGGAAGCGGCGAGACGGAGTGATGGTAGCAACGGACGACGGCAGCGGGGGTGGTGACAGCTGTGACGACGGCCGTTGGGAAGGGAATTCGTAGAGGCAACACTGGCATTGTTGAGAAAGGTAGTAATATTGAACCGCAGGTTAAGGCAAAAAGAATGATAATGGATGTACAGTGGTAGAAGCGTAGCTTGTTTTTGGTGGAGTACAAGAGTTTTGGAAGTAAAGACGTTGATAGAGCCGGAAGGGTTGTGGCCGGTCGCTCGCATTGGAACAGCAGTTGCGACAAAGAAGGCAACCAAATTGATGATGACGGTTAAGTGGGGGTGCAGGAAGGAGAAGAAAGTACCGCGCCGACTGCAGTGAGGGAAGGAAGGTTGATGAATAAACATCTTCAGACGTAGGCACATGTATTATAAATACAGTTTTACAGAAAAAACAAAAATGTTGCGGATGTTATAATTTTAGACCTAATCACCGCTTTTTTAAGTTTATAAAAGAGATTTTTATTACAATTTTCAGAAAATTTCCTTAAAAATGAATATTTATTTCAGGTTATTTTGAAAAATTACTCTGGCAGATCAATACATCTTACACATCGCAAAACAACTCTTCTACATTAATTATATGTGAGATTCTTTTATTTTTGTGGCAACATTAATGTATGACATTACGTGAATTATCATTTTGTTAATGTAAGTCGAATTTTCCTTCGATTGTTTTTTTTTTGCGACTTGATAATATTACGTCTCCAATTCCGAAATTACCCTGCAATGAAATACTACTGACATAGAATAATTCCATTTAACGTTAAAAAATATTATTTTATTTATCCCAAGAATATGCTTCTGATACTCAACCAACTGGACACCAATGAAAACACACTGTTACACAATTCGGATTGTTACATTTAAGATTTTCTTCACAAGAGGAATAAGTAGAGCTTACAATCTGCACTAACGTCCCTTCGTTGTCTGAAACCCTAAAACAAAACCGCGATTCAAAACCCGCGTCCGCTGTCCCAACAGTGAGATACGCGTCGCCAGCCATCGAGAGTTTCAAATGGACCTCCGTCACATTTCGCGTGAATTAACCGAAGCGTGTGGCGCGCGAACCGCCGATAAGAGTGTCACGCCAGCCGTCGCCTGTCCTAAAACATTAACGATCCAATTAAATTCGACCAAAATTAAGGAACGCAAAACGTGCAATCAACATTTCGTTGGGCTCTGCTTACAAATATTGTAGCCGGCGGTGATGTACGCTACGTGTTACCAGCGCAATCCCCGGCAATTTACGCTAACAACATGTCATTGTACACATCACGACCCTGAACGCTGTTTGTGGAGATGGAATACGAGCCCTCATTTGCGTTTGACAGCAATAAACACAGAAACCTACTTCAAGCGATTGTTTTAAAAATCGGTAAAATATTGTCCACCATGGTCGCCTCGCAAATGGAGCGGACCGGGAGTTATATTCCGCGGAAAAGGAAACGCGATGGTGCAGCAATATGGGTGTTCGGTCGGGCTTTCAAAATGATGCTTTCTCGTTTTGAAAAAATAATGACGCTTTTTATAAACAAACTGGTTCATTCAGGGCGACCACTTTCCCATCTACCTATTTCACACCATATTTGCCAAATGTAAATTTTAATGATCTATTATAGTTATTGAGTGCTTCCGATTTATCGGAATGTGAAGAGATGATTGCTTCACGAATCGAGTTTCACGCCGTACTTTTCTATTTCCAATTTGTCCTCAACAGTGAACCTCGAGGCCTCAATTATGACACGTCATAACGACCTGTAACATCTCAATCAAAAAACTTAATTACAGCCTTTCATCCCTAGTACTCTTGTCGGAAGCAAAGTTAACGAGCTGTTCAGTATGAACTGCTTTGTACCCTACTCTACGACAAAAGAATTCCAAAGAGTAAACACACCCAGTCAACAGCTTCAAAGTCGAATGCGCTGGCCGTCTCGTTTAAGGTCTGCCTGGTGCGTAGGGAAGCGAAAAGCACGTGGAAGCTGTCGGTTTTCCTGGCTGCTGAGTTGCAAATCGCTCCGGAATAAACAATCACCGTGTTTATCTAAGCACTCATCCTCGGGCGTTTAAACCACTGTGTAGCACCGCTTTGGACAACATAGCATCAAGTCTATGGCAGTGGAGCGGCCACGACCAGCACAGTATTGTTTAGCTGCTCAGGCGCCATCAGAATCTACCTCAAGTATTTTCTATTTGTTTCACATTGGTAAGCACAATGGTGATTCAATGTCTGTGGCTCCGTTTTTGAGCTCTATAAACTGGTAATAGTTTCATAGATAATGAAAAACACGACTGTTGTAATATTATTTAAATTCCTACTTCAATTTCCCATGGTAACAAAGTTATAAAAAACGTCAACAAAAGGCACAAATATTAAACTTACGTGAAGATTTGTGTTGTAAAGCACGTTTCAAATCTGCTTTAAAACCATTCTCAAATACTTCAACTCTAAAGTAGGCATATTAACCTCACTAAATTACAGATCACGATTTTTTTTACCTGTTCCCCTACTAGGAGCCAAACTTAATTTTGATAGTACACATTGATAGTCTAAAGTGATGAAGTGTGGAATGCGATTGCAATCCTGAACAAGAAGATTGGATTTTTAAATAAATCAAATATGTAGATTTACAATAAAGCGGTTTGAGCTATTTTAAATTAATTTCCCTGTAAAAAACTTAGACAAGTTGTTAATGACGAATATGATCAGGTAGATGTATTAATTTCCACTGCGAATCGAATATACTGTCTGTTCTAAAATTTTATATGCGTGCGTATTTGATACAATCTGGCCCGAACAGCTATTACCCGATACCTGAAAACATACACCAAAACCCTTTTTTCGTTTTGTTTTACAGCACGAATGAGCAATTTATCATAAAACGAGAAAGCATGTACTTGTACTGTTTGTGGCAGTTGATATAATACACTGAAACAAATCGCAGTATTATAATGCAGTGCATACATATTCAAAATGTGAATGTTTCCTGGAATTAACGGATTTACGCGTAAAAAGCTAGTGCAAAAGATTAATGGGTATCAATTTTAAACAGCTACTTTTCAACACTTCAATTTGATGCAACAAACATTTTTTAAAGCACCAAATATTTAATGTTCTTCATTCAACACAAGGTAAAGAGAAATTGATTTCAATGTAGTTGTACGCATAGCGGTGTATTACAACTCTTCGTATTTATTTGGTGCATGATCAAAAGGACCTAAGTGAGGTTTTTAATAATTTTTAGTTATTTACTCAGCATTGACAAGAAAAACCCGTAACAGTAACGGTAAAAACCGTATGTGACGTAGGGGAGGGGAGATATTATCTGCGCACGTTTTCTTGAGTTCCAGAATCCTTTCCCGTCATTTTAACTATAAATAGTTGAAAAATTAGAAAAAGTTTAACATAAATAAATAAAAATACATTTTAATAATAAATTAAATCCTTATGTGTGGAGTATTACTTCCAATCACAAGCTTTTAATACCAAACAAACTATTTTTTCTAGTCAGTACCATGAAAACAACTAAAAGTGCCCAGAAAGTGTCTTAAGCTATTTTGGCAAATTGACAAGGCATTAAAGATTCATTGGCAAGATCTGGCGTATTTCATGGATATGGAAGTTGTTCGTTTTTAATTTTCGTACAATAAAATACACAACTTTATGGCCAGTTACGCTGAGCGCCATTTCATCAAATAACGTAACTGTAAATATAAAATTAATGTAACTGGCAATTCTCTCCTCAATAAAAATTAAAACTTAGAAAAATTAGATTTCAGTAATACCAGACTTCTTTAGTTGAGATTAAATGCACTTCTGAGAGAAAAAATCACCATACCAGAGAGTTGTACCAGATACTTGTGTGATACTTCATGGTATAGGCGATGGTACAATTTGTAGATGATTGACAGAACTCCTAACCAGCTAATGCAGTGGAAACACAAGGAAACCATTAACAATAAATTAGATATGTGTTAACTACAGAATTGAAATAAATACTGCCCTTACGACAATCGCCATTATTACAACGGTGAAAGCAACAAAAATGGGCTGAGGTGGCTCATGGGGCAGGCACTGGTGTCAATGCAGTTCTCTAGTGGGGGTTCGAGTCCCGACAGTGGCAGGATTTTTGATATCAGCTAGATAGGTCAAGTTTTGCTGACGGCTGGAGGAGAATTCTTTCGTCCAGCTGCTCTAATCGGTACTTTTGGGGATTTCTTTGCTCAACATCAGGCAAATGGTGGAGCAGTACCAATACAAACGGGCCCATGCCCGCGCGCGATCTTTCCTTCATCTTCTTTTTCATCCTTACCACTTACTTACTTGTCCCGGCAGAGGCGGTGACCCTGATGGGAGATACCTGAGCGGGGAAACTCCGCACGCCGACGTATAGGTCGACGCCGGATTTCGGCATCCTGCGGGAGACGAACACCGCCACCTTCCGTGATAAGGAAATGCCCTACCCTTTCAGGGCTGACGACCACAGCACTTGATTCGCCCCGACACATGAAGCAATCGGCCAATGAACAACAAGAAGAGCCCTATTTTGACATGCACGGGTTTACCGCCGCCCTGTGGTGTTAGGTGGCACGGACCCCCACGAACAAGTCTCGATCGCATGCGACAGCGCCTCTCATCCTTAGGAAACTTCGGAGATGAGAACGCGGAAAAAGTAAATGGAAATTTGATCACAACTCAATTTGTCGGCTCAACAACAAACATCGCTAGCGGGAACGACGAACGGGAAGCATAATAAACGAATCGCTGCTCAAAGAATAAACTAATGGTGTTGTCGAAACACACACGGTTTTTCACTGTGTAAACACTCCACAATATTATATTGATTTGCATATTGTATTAAACAATTGATTTCACGTTACATACGTTTTAAAAATAGAACAAGAGAGTTGTACACTTGTTTAAACTTTCAAAATACGAAAATTACATACAGACACTTTCAGTTTATTTCGAATCTTAACAGATTAAGTATGTGAATAAAATTGCTTCAAATGATTTACAATAAATTTTCTCAAATACCTAATAGTTTTCAGCACCAACAGAGAGTTGTGACACATAAATATCTATGAGATAGGCTGGAACCAGCGGTCCCCCCCCCCCCGAAACGCGGAGTACTAAACTTAAATTTTACCACTTCAGCAACCCGGGATAACAGAGAATCGGGACTTCTGTAATAGTCGTAAGGGCCAAAATACAACAATTGATTTATCGAGATATTTTACGAATCCAATAACAGAGGTGGAAAATTGTTCGGAAGTTGAAAATGCGAAAATCACACTTAAACCATCAAGTTTATTAATCTTAACTCTATTTGTGATTAGAATGGCTTCAAATGGTTTTCAATGAAGTTTCTGGAATTATCAATTATTTCCTGCGGCAACAGAGAATTGTGACGCTTAACATTCACCGACCAAGACTTGCACCAGCTATCTTCCCCTCCGAAGAGCTGAGTCCGTTAGCACCAATTAATCACCTCGACCACCGGTGTAGCACTTTGGTTTTACACTTATATAATGGTAATAAGCGTATGCTGTTTCAGTTCTAGTGTTAGGAAGCCGAAAAATAAAGAAAACGTAAAACAAATTCCTTTGAGCGAACAAAGAAGGTATCTGGGAAGAGAATCAGTCACAACTGAAATCCTATTTTAGAACAAAGAGATTACAAAAGTAAATACTGCGAGAAAGTCTGTGCCATTCTATATCACTAGGCGAAACGTTCATGGTGTTCATCATAAGCGAAACACAAAGAACCTGACAGCGATAGAGCACGCTCCGCGGATGCTGCCGTGAATAGCTGAGAATGAGCTGATAGTTACGATGCTTCGCAGGGATCTACGTACAAATTTCACAGACAGATAAGAAGTGCGCTCGACCCCGGGACTGCGAAAGAAAGCCAGCAAAAGCGATCGATAATGAAATTCATTTCTATCTTTCAATGTACTAGCTGTTCTTTTGACGAAGGTACACCGGGAACTACTTTTTCCACAAGGGTGACCGCAGACCGGTACCACTCTCGTCCGTTTCGACGTCACCTGTCCCAAGCAGACGTCTCTTTCGGACTGCTTGCAACTCTCCTCCAACAGAACGGCGCCTCTTACCACTTTCACTAGCGTTCTCTTTTATCCATCGTAGAGGAGCACATTTTCGGATTTAATGTAATAGAATTCCTATTTTTTCATTCAATTTTTGTATGTTAACTTCTACTTAATATTCCGTATATTTTACTGTTATTTGCTTTTTAACTTTCAGCGCTCGATGGTAGATTTAAAATGGCACAAATTATTGTGGCATCAACGATTGCGCTCACAGTGAGTTGAAATCTAAGATACCAATACTTTTTACTTAATATTAGACATTGAGTCATCATCAAAAACTCCAGAAAGATTTAACGGCTGCATTGCGACTATCTTCTGAGCAAATATTGAAGGATGGGGTTCATCAATGCTGCCAAGAAAACCTTCTGCAATAAAATACGAGACCACGCCTAATATTTCTGTTGGAAATGTCTCTCACATCAATTCCTTAATTTTTTTAGTTTGCAATTATGACATGAAAACAAACAAAAATTACGTACTATTCACCCTAGAATATCATTCAAATCATTTCTGTTCATTTTATACTTGCCAAGGAAAACCTAAGAAGTACGGTTACATGTTTGTATCCGCTTTATTCAATTTCCACTATTTCCACTCTTCTTCTTGTCTTCTCTTCCTCGATATCCCTCGTCACGTATCTTACTTCACACGTCTGTACAACTATTCTCACTGAACCTAGAATTATCCCCCTCGTGGATTCCTGCGAATCCTCCCCCGCACCTCCTTAGAGTCATCACTGCCACACGACCGGACCTTGTTCCCTGCGACGGAGGCGCGGCCGTTCGCCCGCTCTCCCTCACGATCGAACAAAACGCCCTTCACGCCGCCCGCCTCAAAGAGCGCCCCTTCCTGGGGAAGCGGAGCATTCTTCAAGCGACTTGTCATATCCGAGCAGTCGGACAGAATAACTAGGAACATTTATTTCTGTCATTTTTTGTGACCTCATGAATAGATTTACTTCGTAGGGTTCTTCCAGCGTTCACAACCAATGCTCCTCTGTCCTGTAAATATTCGTGAGTTTTCAGTCCCTTCCTTTGGTCGGCTTTTGTGACCCGACATCCGATTCGAAGAGAATAGTCCAACATTCTTCCGCGACTGATCGCGAGCTCTAGCGGCCTCAAAGCAAGTTTGTCCTAGTTGCAGCACTTTCCAAAGGATGCGCCATAAAATTCGAAGCGAACGCATCCTAGCGAGCGAAGCGGCCTTACAGAAGCGAACCTCAGTGAGCGCTGCGCTGCGCTTTGGCCCCGCGCAAAGTTCCGAGGCATCTAATTGCAAACGGAGTGCCTGCGCGGGAGCGAGATGTGAGGGACCGCTCTGCGCGCGGCAGCATAGGGAGGGCGGGGGGGGGGAGCGGACGAGAAATGACAGGCGGGCGCGAGAGGACCCACACTGAACGAGAGGCCGGAGGCAGAGGAGGCTGCGTGGATTTGCAGAGTGGAAAATTATGTGGGGTTGGCGAAAGCGTGGAGATGGGAAGGTGGGGTCGACAGGACAGAAGTGCGTCGGGGAGAGACAGGGGCTACGGAAATCGAGAGAACTGGCCACGCAAGAGAAGGGAATGAGGTTAGCGGGTATCGCAGAGGCAGTGAGGAACTCGGCAACAGTAGGGGAAGGAAGGAAGAAAGCGATTAGCAGAAGAGAGGCGAGAGAGAAACCATACAGGCTCAGGACAGGAGTCGCGGTATAAAAGTATATTTACGAACGGAGAAATAAAACAGGAGGCGCGGCGGAAACGTAGACTTATCACGGGTAAAACCTCAGTCAGTAGTAGCAGGGGCCATGGGCCGACAGGGGATTAGAGAGAAAAGGAAAGGTAGTAGTGATTAAAGCAAAATGGAAGAGGCAGAATATGATATAATACGGGAAGGGAATAAATATTCCTCAGCAGGTGACCAGGTTCGTTTTATTATTTACTACTCCGGGCACGTCAAACCCTACGCTCATAATTGCCGTACATGTAGTGCGTGTTAATTCCCGCGAGGTGGCATATCTTCTTTGCTGGAAGGTGAGAGCTGGCTCTAACTACTCAACTGTTTGAAGTGTTTCCCCTCTACAAATCTCCCCAAAGGAGGTACCGCCCCAGATGAAACGAACCCTAAGTTCCCGACTGGTTCCCCATGTCTGATATTGTAGTGCATGTACGCCAAAATACGAACGTGTGAGTGTGTAAGGAGAGATAAGAAGACCAAGGATGAGGAAGGAAAGATCGCGTATGGTTTGAGATCCCTTAGCTAGAGTACTGATGAGGCGTGCTCCTGACGAGACACCCGATCAGAAGGTCCGGTGCGGGCGACCGAGAAGACACGAGAGGAGTCCCGCGAAGAAGGAGCATGGCCACGTGGGCGGACGAGGCACGACTGCAGCAAAGTGGAGGTGGACGTGGCCCAAAGGCCGGGCACCGCTTGAGGAAACACTCTGAACGCGGGGAGTGAGCGACCGGCTCGGCTCCAGCGCTGCGTGGCGTGGCGTGGCGTTGCGCGGTGCTTCTCTCCGCCAGGTGGCGGCGGCGGCGGAAGCCTATCGAAAGCGCCTCTCCCTCAGAACTCCGCGCAATAAGCGCTCTGCTCAACAACTCTGCGCGCTTGTACCGGGAAGGTCAGAGATTCTGGGGAGCGCGCGTTCCACTATGGAGAGTGATTGTGTCTGAGCGAACATTTGAGTGAGATAGAGAGAGAGTGCATTTGAGTGTGTGTGTGTGTGTGTGTGTGTGTGTTTGAGTGATAGAGCGTGTGTTTGAGTGATAGAGAGTGTGTTTGAGTGAGAGAGTGTGTGTTAGAGTGAGAGTGTTTCAGAGAGAGTCTTTGAGTGTGTGTGTGTGTGTGTGTGTGTGTGTGTGTGAGAGAGAGAGAGAGAGAGAGAGAGGGATAATGAGAGAAAAAGAGATAGAGAGAATGTGTGTTGAACGAATTGTATGTAGCTTGGTGGAATTATGAATTGACACAATCTACGTACGCGGAATAGGCTTGGTATAGTATAGAATTATTGAGGTTGAGAAGTAGGATTTATTGATTGATTGATGTTTCTGGGCACGTCAACTGCTATGTCTTTTGGTCTCTTTAGTATATATATATATGTTTTCGCGCTGTTCCGGTGTCGATATTCGGAGGAGTTACGGAGTTTCGAGTTACGGAGGATTTCCCCTTCCAGGTCTCTTTCCCAGAAGTTCATCTTCCGAGTCGAGACAAGCTCGAAGCTCCCGACGTAATTAAGTGCAGTGCACGTGTGTGTAAGTAGGAGGGGAGGATAGGATAAAGAGTCCGATTGCTAGGGTATTGTTCCTACAATTAGCTTGTGTTGATCGGAGAAAGCACCTAAAACTACCGATCAGAGCAGCGGCTGAACTCGGCCAAGGTATAAAGCTAGCGTCGAAAATACACCATCTTTGCTGGTAATGCTGCGTCTGGGCGAAACTTATCCAGTTTGATGGCTATGCATAGGATTAGAAATAATGAAGATAATAGAAAAGTTCGTGGTTACATATTTGTATACTGTTCTCATACATAAGATACATAATCCACCAATATTATTATACACTATACATATATTAAAATTATTAATACACTTTCCTACACAATCTCCGGTTGAGACCATTTTATCTTCAGGTGCGACAATAGTGGTGCATATCGCGTCTGCTCATTCATTCCATACATGAGGCTCTGGAGTCCATTTTGGTCGTGACATACAATTCCAGACAATGTGCAGTTCGTCAGTTCGTGGAATGAGCTTACTGCATTTATTTTGATAGCGCAGGACGGCTATTAGAAGCCTGTACTCAGGAAATACTGAGTAAAGCGTTGAAGAAGAC
Organism: Gryllus bimaculatus; assembly: GCA_017312745.1. Classification (NCBI taxonomy): domain Eukaryota; kingdom Metazoa; phylum Arthropoda; class Insecta; order Orthoptera; family Gryllidae; genus Gryllus; species Gryllus bimaculatus. The sequence goes on from BOPP01000049.1 coordinate 2,334,281, forward strand.
ATAGAGAGCAGATTAAGATGCATGTTCAAAAAACAAGTATATCTGAATCTTAATAGAATGAAAGAATGCACGAAGTTTTCAATTTTGCATCCTGTACATTTTACTACTAGTAGATACGTTCGACACGAATTAAAAATATACATAAACTGAAGGTACCAAAATAGATGAGAATACAGATTCAACAAAAAAGTCTGAAAGACGACGAGAAATTTGAGGTTGAGTGCGGGCGAAATTCGGGAAAAGGGACGGATTTTCTTGATTAGCGGAGCTCTCCAGCCTGTCCGGCCTACGAAACACGATTCATCCATCACTCCACTGTCGGGCAGCTGTGATTAAAATCTTTCTTTACTTGCCCATTTCCGTGAGAGGTGGTAATTATTTCCGGCGCTCAAGTCTTTAATAACACTCCAGTTTTCTGCGGGTAAATTGTTGTGACGTGAATTCCGTTAAATGTATTATGTCCTATGTGTTGGGAGGAGTAACATACGTTTGAACAAAGCCAGAAGAAAATGATGTTTAGTTCAATGTCTGTTTGGGAACAAACAAATAACAAAGAATTTCACAAGAAACTTAACTGAATTGTATTCGAAATATTTCATAAACTGTAATATAAGTTATATTACAAATTATTTTTAAAGTTGCATCTATAAAAATAATGCTTCTTCAGTCGAATCCCTTTCATATTATTGGGATTGATGGATAAGGTGAAAATTTCGTCTAGTACTGTATTCTGATAATAAAAGGCTAGTAAGAAACAAAACCGAAAAGAAGTAAATATTTAAATAAAACCTATTTCAATTAAATTAAAATGTTTTGTAAAAAATAAAATTAATTTAATTACAAACATCGCACAGTTTGAAATAATTTACAATTTCTCCGCGTGGCCAACACTGCGGCACAAGAAGAATCGAGAAGACAGCAAAATAACCTAAAGAACGTTTGTATCTCTCTCTAATACCAAGAAAACAAGAAATATAAAGAGGTTTATAACCCTTACCAATAGAGGAGAGTAGAAAAGAAGTGAAAATTTGTTTGTAAGCCCAAATTCAGTTACATTATTTATGATTAGTTAAAGAAAGGTGATAAACAAAAACACTACAATCTCTGCAAACTACAATAATATATTATTATTTTCCAAAGATCGACATAGCAACGTGTAACTGAGTGACTGTAACTGAGGTTGGTACGTTTAGCATTGTTTCTACTTAATATACAGCTATCACTGACTTTTTTTGTAATACTATTTTATTTTGCAATTTGTTTGGGTGTAAACGTTTGGCAAAATTACATACAATTTTAATATCATGAGAGGAGTAAGATTCATTGACCATACTCCTAATATTACATTTTTTTCAGATTAACACACACTAAACATATTTGGTAACTAAACTAAACTAAGGTACTAAACATACATATATATACGATGATAAATATATATAATAATAAAACAGAAAATAATAATTTATAGTCGATATGTCAGATCTAAAGTATGATATCGTTTAAGTCGTCTGGTGGTGTCACTATTGTCTAGTAAGTTAATGGCAAGAATATTTTGATGGTTATGTAGTCGTAAGTATTTTCCGCTGGTCTTGTTAATTTATTTTTTTATTGTTGTCATTTGTAAGACTCGGTGTATTGTGGCATTCGTTACGTACCAAGGAGCATTGACAAATTTTCTTAAGCTTTTAGTTTGGAAGCGTTGTAATATTTCAATATTTGAATTTTGAGCGGCTCCCGAAAGTTGTATTCTATATGTTCTCTCTGGTTTTACTTTCACTGACATAACCATAAGTTTTAACATGCAGAATTTAGGAAATCGATTAATCGAAATTCTCAGCTAACCCAATTCTTGACCTCAAGTCGTGCGTATCCTTGGCTAGTACAAGAGTCTGTTCCACATTGGCATTTACATCTCATCAGCATATCAATAGAAAATTAGTTAAACGAGAATTGAAGAAATTTATTTTAGCAACAAACCTCGCCCACTTGAAAAATTATATATACTTTTTCAAAAAAGGCTAAGTTTCTCTCCGGAAAGAGGAAACGCGTTTCGGAAGCTGTGCTACACTCAATCCGATCTCGCTCAGAGGGACGTATCTTCGCCCCCACTGCGTCCGACGCACCGCCCACGCCTCTCCGCCCTGATTATGACAAACGTAACGCAGAGCCCGCATGGCGACGTGTGTGCGCTGAGCATCGCGCAATTGCGTTGGCCAAACACTTTGTTTGCCCCCGTCCGCTCTTCTTTTCCGCGCTTTGTGCGCGCGCACAATACGCGCGGCGGCCTCGTTCCGTATACGCGCTTTTTCCTTCCTTTTTTCTTTTTTGCGCCGTTTCCTCGCCACTCCATTGGCACGCCACTTAAAAGCAGTCGGTTAATGATGGAACTGGCGGCTGGGGCCGCTCCTTCTCGCAACAAAGTGAAGGAAGCAGAAAGGAATTTCCACGCGAGGGGATGGGCCGACGCGATTGTTTGCGCTCCGACGGAAATTTCATATTTCGCCCTAGGAATGCACTTTGCGTTTGAAGGGATGTTCATATTTTCGCTCCCGATAGGCTTCATCGTGCCGCTCACAATGAAGGGTAGTGATAAAGTAAACACGAATTGCTTCGCAAACGTAGCCTTCCAAGTTGTCTATGCGTCCACATACAACGAACAGAATGGCGATACTAATCGTTTATGGTAACAATAAGGACTTGTCGCCTAACCGTAAGATGACAGATACCCAAGGGGAACGTCTCAAGCAGCTTTATCTATCGTTTATGAAAATCAACTCCTCGCAGAACGGACAGCTTAATTTCGTTTAAATTGCATGTTCATGAGCCAGCCGTTAAATACACCGCACGCAATGTGTCAGTGCTCCTTTCTGAACTCCGCACTCACACTAATTAACATTTTATTCCGGAACACTTATCCTTCTCGGTTGCGGAACTTGGGACTCTGATTTGACGGTAGCAATGGCATATGAATCGCCTTTTTGCTTCGACCTCGCGCGTTCTTCTTACATTTCTGCCGCCGCCGTCCCCGCCGCCGGAGTCCACACACTCACGAAGCACAAGACCCCGCCCGTCGTCGGCTGGCGTGGCGCCGCAAAAACTGCTGAATTGCTAATTACCGCTTTTTGTCCAAATTTGCATTGCTGGGGGAAGCCGAGGGTCCTGCATAGTTAGAGAGGCAAAATTTCCGCGCAGCCTGTACCCGCTCATCAATCATCATTTGTTTCATTAGCGTCTCGTGCGGTTTTTACGACGCGTCCCGCGCGAAGAAGCACCTTCTACAGCAGCCGGGACATGCCTCCTCCCGCGCTCGAACCTCGGACCGCGTCCCGGAGGCGGCGGCGGCCAAGATTAATGCGTTTCTGGGCGCGATGTGAGGAGCGGCGAGTGGCCTCACAATGCATGCGAAAGGGAAAGCCGGCGCGGCCTTCACATCCAGAGATGTGGGTCGATCTGTGAAGTCTGCGTGCGAGCGTAGTCGCTGCGGGAATTAGGGTGTCTAAAGAGGAGCTGTGATGTCTTCAGGTTTACTTCTTGGAGAAGAAGCGACTTGAATGTTTATTGGGTAGTGAAAAGGAGTAATCTCAATTCTTTACGCCGCATTTAAGTATCTACTCACAGACAAAAAGCACAGACGTCGTCTCCTCAGCAACTCGATTCCAAGATGTGTCCCGCCGCTGTAGACCAAGCCAATCATTTTCTGAAGAGAGCGTATTTCAAGGCTGGATGAAGTCACAGAGGCAAACGATGAAACCGCCCACAACACAAAGTACCATTACAAGACAAATACGCACACTAATGGACGCTCTCTGACCACACCTCCCGGCAAACAACAGGTAGGTTATCTTCCGCTTCCCTCGGGTAATTACGAGCCCGGAAGATGGGCGAGGCCCACTTTCGCGGGTGGGCAGAGGGCAGTGGGCGGAGAGCGCTGGAATTCACTGGGGAGAGTTCACCGCGTACACTGCGCAGAATAAAGCCAAAGGAAAAACAAAGTAATGTACGTGACAAAATAAATTTTTGAATGGGAAAACTGAACAGAGGATACATATTTGTTTTAGTACGTATGTCAAGGAGACAAGGAGTTTGAGGATATGGTAAGGTTGCAAAGACGATCGATGCAAATAAAGATAATTGTGACAGATGGCAAGTGTCAGATAAGACAGTAATGACAGATATAACACGTATGTCATGCCAGGCATGATACGGGTGACAAGCCATATGTGATACATATGATAAGTCAGACACGGTACGTATGACAGACGTCAGACGTGACAAGTATGTTATATGTCAGAAGTGTGAAGTGTGACACATTTCAGAAATGACAAGTATGGCATAACAGAAGTGACAAGTATACTATAACAGAAGCGACAAATATGACGTATCAAAAGTGTGTATACTATGTATCAGATATAACAAGTCACAAATGCGAGAAGTGGCAGGTGACATGTGCCAGAGGCGGCAGAGGTCCAGGAGTGGTCCGCAGCTGCAGGGATCGCCGTCGTGCGCCAGAGCACGAACCGACACTACTTCGCACTCCCAGTGCCCTGACGCCACTCGGCCTCCGCCCAACGCAACGGCGAGAACCAAAAGGGGCGTGGCGGGGCGCGACGAGCTGGACCTGCGCGCAGCGGCTGCAGCGCGAGTAGCGCGGGTGGAAAGGAGCGGAGCGGGGAGGAGCGGAGGAGAGCAGAGAGGAGCGGAGAGGGGAGGAGAGGAGAGGAGAGGAGAGCAGCGGAGGAGAGAAGTGGAGAGGAGCGGAGCGGAGAGGAGCGGAGCGGAGAGGAGCGGAGCGGAGAGGAGCGGGGAGGAGCGGAGAGGAGCGGGGAGGAGCGGAGAGGAGCGGGGAGGAGCCGGGAGGAGCGGGGAGGAGCGGAGAAGAGAGGAGCGGTGCGTTCGAGACGCGAGCGCTGCTGACTCACTCCCCGCTCGCGGGGGGTCGCGGCCTCTGATTGTTCCTCGCCATCGCGCGCCGCCCTCCACAGAGGAGGCGTGACGGGCGACGCCTCAGCCGCGCCGCGGGCCGCTGCTCCCTTCTCAAGGTCGAGGGCGCGCAGGGGGAAGCCATACGGGCGACACCCCGCTTCAGAGCATTACCAACGCATTCAACTTTGCTTCATTTCAATGGGGCAATAAAATACCTATTTCTGGAGATGTGTCACGCTTCGAAAGGTAGAAACGTAAAGAATCCTGATATTAGTAGAGCTCACGATGGAAGGAAGTGGTAATTGAGTTGGTTCTATCACTGTTCGTATATTTACTTGGTTGTTTGCTTTGCTCGTTCGTAAGTTCGAATGTTCGTCCACATGCGATTCCGTATGTTCGTTCGTTCGAATGTCTGTTCTAATGTCTGTACGTAAATGCGTTTGCCAGTATGTTTCTTTGTTTACTCTCCCGTATCTTTCTTTATCCGTTCGTATATCTGTTCTCAGTTCCTATGTTTTTCTGTCTCTTTTTTGCGTTCGTGTGTGCGTTGGTTCATATTTTTGTTTGGTGGTTGGTTTTCAATTATTCGATAATTTTAATGCAGCATTCGTGAATATCAAGTACAATAAAATAATAAACAATTTGCAATATCATACATTGACTACTTGGAAATATTACATATTCTGCGGCTAATTATGTTCGAATAGAGTGTTGTAAATTACATCTTTGAAGCGTTGGGTATTATAGCCGAATCTCGATTTCCTTTTTTTTTATTTTATGGAGTAAGGTATGATGCATAAATCTGTGCGTTTTATCGATGCAAAAATTAAAAATAATTGAAATAGCTTATGGTTAACGCATGTCTTGTGATTAACGTTTCAGGTCAGTCAACAACTATAGGTAACAGTCTCGCACTTCGATTGGTCCTGCATTTCAAATTTACTATATTTATATTACTTTGCTCTCTTAAGTGAACATACCTACCACCAACTTCAGAAAGCTTCCAAGATGTCACAACGTTGTGGCCATATCATAAGTTGTCCAACTTCCTGCAATCGATTACCAATATCCGAGCAGATCGATGGGCAAGGTGCTCAAGGCAGCGTCAGCCGCTCAGCACTCGAAATGGGGCGCGGCAAAGGGTCGGTATAGAAATGCTAAAATATTATAGAGAACTATTCATTCTGTCACTTTGCCATGAAAATTTTCGTAAAAGCATCAAAAAATAAATTTCTTTGAAGTCTAAATTTAGATCTACGATGCTGTGTTTACATAGTTTTACCAACTCCGGTTACACAACAATATTACACAACGAAATATTGTCAGAACTACGTGAATATACTTGAAACAAGGTCGTTTGATGCGTATCCTTCATTGTATCCCTTTTCTTTCAATTTTTTTCAATTCTTCGAAACTTAAATAGAACTGAAGTGTTAACTTAAAATACACATTTTGTATTGCCTTTCAGTTGTATTTTAACTGCATATGTCTGTAAAAATTAACGGTTTTGATACGTAAAATATTACTTGTGGCGGGTCCGGTAGCCAAGATAATTAAGGCAGTAGTGCTGTAGCGATTTCGGACAGAAGAATCGCGGGTTCGATTCCCGCCTCTGGCATGGTTGTATTTGTGTTCGTACTTTCACCCCAATCATCATTACCATCTTGTCTTGTTACCATTGCCATATCCTTTCCCTTTTCCTTCCCCTCTATACATCGTTCTACAACCCTAATAATATAGACGTCTTTACTTCCCCCTCCAATCTACTAATCTCCGTCCTTGAACGGAGGAGTGTGGTAGTAGTTCAAAAAATGGAAGAAAAAGAAGGACAATCAATTAGCACACACGGATTGAAAATCACGCAGAAGAGTGGAAATTTAAAAACTAAAAATACCAGCAGTGATTCAGTTCATAGCTTTCGAAGAACGACTTAATAACTCACAATAAAGTTGAGCATTTGGCATTTTTCAGTTAAACTTTCATTGTGGAAACAGATTTTGTTCTTTCCGTCGTATCAGATGAACGCCGACACGTTGGACATTGAGGATTTGGCATCGGGCCCTGTTATTTACATCGGCAGGTCGTGACTCTATGCGATGCTGGTGTCTCCTAGGAGTTCTTATGATTCACCTCACGATATGAAATGTACACTCACCTGTAATTGTTCTATTTCCTCGGGAGTGCTGTTATGGCTTCTAGAAAGCATAACCGGTTTGGGAGAACGTTTAAAAAACATAAGCAAGACGTAAGCATTTCAAGAACGTAAGTCGTAAAATTTCCTTGTAGTGGTACCAGTTACGCGTAGGATTCTTATTGTTCTATCAATACGTGACAATCTAAGGTTCTTTAAAAGTTCACAAAATACTAACTCTCTAATAGTAAAGTTCATAAAATACTAAAATAACTTCAAATGTTCCTTATGCACATAATAGCTACTAAGCTTCTGTTAAATTTTGAGTTAAATAACAGATTCAAGAGAGTTGACTTTGCTTTTTAAAGTTTTGTGCCTAAGTAAACTGCAGAGATACAAGCACACTCACATCACTAAATCTTGCAAACTTAATTGAATTCATGGAGGTACCACCAAACTGCAAAGGTATTGTACCTGTGCTTGGAGGATTACAAAAATAAAATGATATGAAAAGGTCAGCATACAAAGATGATATTTGATTTCGTTGAAAAATTATAATCTTCGCAGCGCTTGACGTACACCGCACCTTAATACAATAAGAAAAGTTATCAGCTCATAAAAGCATTAAAATACTGTTCTAAGTACTATAAACGTAAAGAACAACCAGAGATCGCCCGATTGTTGTTTATTTACTAATTGATATTTTTTAATACTGTGCGTTCTCTTCGCGTGGTAATCATGAGTGTCACAGAATGTATATTACTCTGTTTTGGCGGTAATTGAACTAATAACTCTCTGGAATTTATAAGCAATGACGAAAAACTGTTTGTCACCGAGAGAAATACAGTTTTTCTACAGCAAATCACACTTCTAACTTTCGACCATTCAACAAAACGCAATGAAAGAGACGCTATACAATTGTGCAATTTCTTGCGTGTCTCAGATTTCATTGAATTTAATTTGACGTCACAAGCAAGGCTCCATGGTGCTGTCTGTTGGACACGAAACGAAACCCTGACGTTTTCACGACCGTGGGACACCTGGATCACCGTTTGAGGCAATTCTTTTTGTATATTAATACGCGCCATTTTGATAGATTTAACCTAATGCTCGATCTTAGATACGCTTAGGCCCTATTATAGGCTTATATTCGGCGACACAGAGATCTGGTTCTAAATTTAAAAATAATATTATGCGGAATCCACTATGTAGTAACAAATGTCATTCTATGAGTGAACTCAAATCTATCTATAGATTGCGTCTAAAACGTGTGACGTGATTTGAGTCATATATAAATATATTTTGAAGAGCTTCCAAAAGCTACCATATTCAATAAATTGCATGTATATATACCATTAAATGTGCATTTAAAACTAAAAAATGAATCTTCGTGAGTGATCAAACTTCTCTAATAAAAATTTTAATTCACCTCAAATATTGCATTCTATGACTATTTTGTAACTCTCTTGCTCAATTCGATATTTCCAAGCATTCAAACCAATTAACATCCTTTTTTCTAAATTATTTCATAAAATCAATCAAACTTCCTAGTGGTGATGAGGATAGTCGCGAGTCATTGATCGATCACGATTCACAAACTAACTTCTTCCTATGTACGTCTCCCCGGGTAATAATAAATGCGCAGAACTAGTTGATGTCATGTTACTTTTAGAGCAAATATTGCTTGAATCTTGAGAAATTTCTTAATCGCTTTTGATCCTATCTGTTGTTCGAGCATGTAGGGAACAATCAGTGAACCTGATTATTTTCTTGGCGTGATTATACATGATTAGAAGTAATTATAGATGGCGTAAGTGCATCGACGTTCATAATATATAAGGTTGACGTAAGTGTTCAAAAATACTGCCTCTAAAATCTTCATGGAAGTTTTAGGAAATCTTAAATCACTAGAGAAAAATGTAAAAGATTATAAGAAATGAAACATATGAGAATAAAATTGGAACAAGGATCGATTGGAGACGTTGAAATCAGACAAATGTGTAGAACATTTGACTACGAAGAATTAAAACGAAACAGCACACAATAAAGTATTGGACAGATAACTAGGTAATTTATATTACGCCATCCCACAACCTGCTTACCATCCTATGTTTTGAAACCAACACCAGGCTATTTTTAATGCTGACACCAATAACTTTTCACATGCCATCATGAGTAAGGGGACGAGGAGCCGAAACGTAGTCACAAAAAAACGAAGAGGCGCGTGGATGGTTTGTTGTTCTATATATCTTAACCTTGAGCGAGGGGCTCGGGGCGTGGACAAGTTCTCAACCACACACACCCCTCCCCCGGGCCCCGCATGGGTGGCTTCCGGCGCGAAGCCCTCGATGTGGCCGGGATTGCGCGGGCGGGGACACCACGCGCCCCTCTCGCCCCCTCCCCCGCCGCCCGCTCCCCCTCCAGCGGACCCCTCTGCTGTCGGCACCCCGTCGCCGGTGTCAGAGCCAACAGTCCCTCCCCCGAGCAGCTCCCGCCACGCCACACCCGCCGTGAAAGCAGCCACCCTCCGCCCCGTCAATGGCTCCTGTGCATCCACCCGCGCATATTCCCGCCCCGGACCACGCCCCACGCCCACGTCGCCTCGGAAAACACCCACCCCGGCTCCCGCCATGTTGCCGCGCGCTTCCACTCGCGGGTATCGCAAATATGGCGAGTCCCCCACAGTGCACCATAATTTCAACTTAATGCGAGATGTACACCTGGAACTTTGAAGGACTTGGACGTGATAGTAGAAGTGATGTTTCTCAAAACGTTCTTTCACATCAAACTAACAAGTTTATAACGTCTTAAATTGCAGAGACTCCGCGATGTAACACAATTTAAATATAAAAAATAACTTTTCTCAATAACAGGTGATAATATGAACTCTTAAAATTGCTAATAGAACATTTATTAAAATGCCAAAATTATATCCCTTAAAAAATACTCTTACATCTGTAGAGCAAATACGGGGAGGTACTGCTCGTACTAATTTGAAAACATTTCAATTTAAAAAATTCTTCGAAGGACAATAAAAGCTTCTTAGCAAATATGTGATCATCAAGTTTATCAAAAACTTTTAATTGCCCCTTTAAAATCTTTGATAACAAAATTAACCTCACGTTTTGGTACAAATCTACCCTTCGTGTCCTCCAACTATGCATTTTCTTTAGAAAACTGTGCGTATCCATTTCAAAGTATTAAAATCCGTTAAGAGATTTATTACATACCACATGGATGAATGTAAATTATTTTAAACAATATGTAAAATATCTAAACTCTAAAATACATATTAAAAAATAAAAGTACAAGAAGCAAGATACAAATCCTTAAAAAGGTTAAACCTACCAATTTTTCCAATCAAATTATAAAATTTTGAAAATCGTATTATGCATTCGTAATATCTAATCAGGAATTGTGTATAAATGCAACACCTGGAAATATTAAACACGTCGAACAAGGATTAACGGAATGAATAAAATAATAATAATAATAATAATAATAATAATAATAATAATAATAATAATAATAATAAGAAGAAGAAGAAGAAGAAGAAGAAGAAGACAAGAAGAACAAGAAGAATAAAAAAGTATAGCGAGCCTTTGTAACTAGCGACATCCTCATGAGTCTGCAGAAGATATCAACAATGCTCTTACAATTTTTATTTTCTTCTATGTATTCAAACTCTCTTCTTTTTGTTGTAATCAAACTGATATTTTCATTTACATATTCAATAGTGGCATAGAGTGTTCATTGACATTCGGTCGATGCAACGCTGACTAGTTTTATTCCAAGATCTCTCATTTGTTCTTTTTGCAGAACGTCTTCTCTATTGTCGTTTCAGCAAATACCACAAACTTCGTAATCGATGTGTTCCACACCGTCATTCTCGAATGAGAATATGAGCAGATATTTCCCGCCTAAATCTGATGGTATGTTCTCTTTTTTACTTGTTAGAAACTGCTGTCACTGTCTTTTGGTTTCCGTCTTCTCAGTCACCGCCCACCTTCTCGGGGCACCCCCACCGCCTCCCTTCGTTCAGCCCTGTCTTCTCTCACTGTACCCCTCTTGTTCCAACACCTCCATCACTTACAGACTCTCAGTTTCCCACGCTTCACCATCTCGTAGTGCCTCTCTTCTGTTATCACGCTTTACCATTCCATCTGACACGAGCACTACCACCTCTTACCACCTTACCCTCTCTTTTCCTCACTGCCCTCTCCATCACCAATCCCATTTCACCTGGGGAGATGGCCCAGGCCTCATCTGACGTCATTGCAGTCCTTCTGACTGGGAGGTTCTAGGTTCGAGTCCCGATGGTGGCAGGATTTTCGACACAAGCTTGTCAGCTAGTTCGAATTCAGCCACTGTCTGGAGGCCAGCGGGCATTCTAGTGGCCGGCTTTCCGCGGTTCCTCCGATCGTCACCAGGCGAATGCCAGAGAAGTACCCTAACAAACGGGCCACGGACAACGTAATCGCGTTTCCTACGTCCCCCTTGTCATATCCTCACCCTCACACACACACTAACATGCACTGCACTACCACACATGCCGGGTGCCCGGTCGGGAGCTATGAGCTTGACCCGGATGGGGCAGTGCCCCGCTTGTGGGGATACCTGGTAAGTAAAACCCCGCTAGCCGACGATAAGCCGACACCGGATCTCGCCATAAAGCGGGGGAGGACCATTGCCACTTCTCGAGCGAAAAACATGAACCTCACTGACGGGACAAATGACGCCCTTAGTTGACGCGTCCGGAATAGTTAACAATCAATGAAACCCCATTTCTCTTCCCCCCCCCACTCTCACTATTTCCCATGACTCCTTCCCCTCTCAAATCGACCTATCCAATTCCCACTTCTCTAATCTAATCGAATCCGCGTCTCGCCGAGCCCCTTTCTCACCCTCCCCCCTCTTCTTCCATCCTCACCTATCCCACGGTCACTTGGTCACTTCAGCTCTCCATCGCGCCATTCCGAACTTCGCCCTGCGGACGCCCCCTTCTCCGGCCGCGGGCGTAGGGGGGCCCCATCGGGCGCAGCGCGTCCTGTCGCCTCCCTTCGACGCGTCCCCCCCTCGCCCCCCCCCCGTCCGCGCAGGCGGCACCAGCCGAGCGCAGCCGGCGGCCTTCCGAGAATTAAATAAGGTCTAGGGGCTCGTGTTTATTTATCGGCCTTGCACGCCGTCGTCTCGACAGCCCGATAGATGGGGCGCGCGCGGTTTAAGCCGCGCGTATAAAGCGACCTGGGCAAGTGACAAACGGGCGATATGACGCGATATTGTGAACGGCTTGAACCCATAATAAAGTTTACCGTTAAGCATAAATTCCGACGGAAAACATTGTAAACGAAAAAGTATACCTGGCCGGAGAGCCGCACAAGTGGGTGAGATCGTTAAAATTGAGACGTATCCGAGCCGAGTGGTTTAGAACTTTTGACTACCCTTCTATGTGATTAACCTGACTTTTTCTAAATATATGATTGCAGCGGAGGAATTGTGAACGTTGTGCTGGAGGTTATTGTTTGCACCGATGAAATATTGCTGCCTTGTTTACAGAAGGTACACAGTCTCATTTTACTACTAGTATAGAATCGGCTGAGTTTGATGGCCATATCAATTCATAACTGATGATTACTCACACATGTGGTGCAAGTTTTCATGCAGTTTTATTGTTTATTACTGCTCGCAAAATTTGATGTTGCTGGGCGTTGATGATAAAGTGTTTCTGTATAGACCACCTACAATCTTTACGCAAAACATGAAAATTATTACTTCTGATCTGTTATTAGCAGTGTTTACTCATAAAGCAAAGACTTTGATTATTTTTCAGATTAATGAACACATTATGTGTCATCTCAAGTGAATTTCATAATTCTGATGGCGGCAATTTTTCAGCTCTTTACTTTCGAATGGTTGGGGCACAAAGCCCAAATAATTAGTTAATAGTACATTTAAAATTTTGCATTACAAAATCAATGCCTATAAACTAGTCAGTCAATGAATGTTACGTTTGGTTAAAAGATTAAATATATGCTGAAGACAACATGTGTGAATCACAGAGAAATTCTTAATAATCAGTTATTGATAAATCAATTTTACCACCATAGAAACTTTCATTTTTTAAATCCTTTTTATTTACTGATAAAAACATTTTGATATATTTTAAAAAACATCTTACGAACTTTGAAGAATCTTGTAAATCTCCTGGAAATAAATCAATGAACTGAGATGCATTTTGTTATATAAAAGATTGAAAGAAGATACTGAATATAAAGGTAAAGCAAGTAGTTTGAGCGATAACAACTTTTTAACTGAAAAACCCACATTGGGTAAAAGGATGTCTTCATCGTAAATGAATTCAATTCGTTTCAAAAATATTTTTGTCAAGCTTTCAATTCACCTAAAATGAGCAGTTTCGTAAAATCAGTACTTCTCCTAGAACCTGATGGATAACCGTACACTGGAATTTCAATCACACATGTGCAAAAACTCAAAATTCTATTCACATTTTCAAAATGGGAAGGTCCCGCGTGACTGTCCAGCGGAGCTGTGCGAATTTTTGTATCCTTTTATTCGGGTCCACGGAAGTAGCGAGTTTTAGGGAGTTATTGCACTGGGGATTCCGGCGCGCTCAATATTTGTTACCTTCCGGATTAGCTCGCGTCGTTAGGAAAAGCTCGCGGGACTTAGCGCCCGGCCGGGCTGTCGCGCCCACTGCAGCGCTCGGCGCTGTGGAGGGGGTGGGGTGGACAGGGGAAGGGGCGGGCCTGCCCTTACACGCATCGGGGAAATAAATAACTTCTCCTTGCGTTGTACGCAGGCACCCACCCGCCTCGCTCGAACGCCTCCCCTTTGCTTTCCCCGCCCAGTTATCCCTCCCCCGCATCGCCCTCCACGGCCTGCCGTCGCGCAGCGGGCCCCTACGGACTTGTTGCCCCCTCGGCCACCCGCAGAGTCCTTCCCGCAGTGTCCTTCCCTCCCTGCAGATGTGGGGTCGCTTCTGCCCCCTTTGGGTCCATCGGTCCCCCTTGCCCCCATTGAGTTCGGCGTGCGGCGATGTGCAACACTTGCTGCTAATTTTCGTCTCGCATTTTTTGCTTCCATTTCCCTACAGGTATTTTCGTTTTGAAATCGCAATATTCTTTTCCTCAAGTCGTCCGATCATTCTTTGTTTGATTGGAATTCGTCTTAATTTGCCCTCTTTCAATTATTTTATTTCACCTTCCCCATCTAGGCCAATTCTCCTATTAAATCTGCTAATATTTCTCAGAGTATTTACCGCCTCCTTCAATTTCTTAGATTCTATAGTTCACTTGGTATACGTATCGTTCACTGTTTTCCTTGCCCGAATAGCTTTCCATTTGTATTTCTTCCAGCAGTCAATATGTCCATTTCAATGTCCTCGGCCGTTCTCCATCTCCTTTTCTCCTTTTCTCCTTTCCCCCTTGTTTGTTCACCTGGTTCATCGACGCCTCTGTTCCAACGGCAGCCCTCCCGCTCCTTGCTCCGCGCCTTCGCCCCGCGTCCATTGCCGCTCCTGTCCCCCTCTCCGCCGCTCGATCGCTGCTCCAGAGCTTCGCTTCCTGAGCCTTGTCCCCCTCCCCCCCCCACCCCGCGCTGCCGCTTGCTGCTCTGCCCGTTCGCCCGCTTGCCTGCCGGGAGGCAGTCGGTAATAAATAACGTCAATAGGTTTAATTTCTGCAGCAATGAATCATACGGGTGCTCCACTAAATTCGGGCATTACACACCCCGAGAGCCTGTCGATGCTCTCCATTGCTTCCCTGATTAAGCGTGTTGAATATTTTAAAATCCGTATTTGTTATAGTGCACAGCGGAAAATTTCATGTAGGAAGTGTTCAATCGAGCTGTGGGAATTTAGAAATTTCCTGCGATTCACCGGTCAAAGGCGTATTTTTTCGAGAGAATTCGAGCCGTATTTAAACCGGGAAACAATGCTCTTCTGTTAGCCATGTGATTGACAGGAAGCCATGACAACCATTCACTGATGGACTACAATCAAGATGGCGAGCACACAAAGCAAATACATGAATATTTGAAAAAAATGAAACAAAAGCTTAAAATACGTTCACATAAAAATTTCAGAACCGCAACGAACGGAAGCAATTATCTAGTTCATGAATTAATCAGTATTTTCCGTATTTTTTCAATCTTTCTGCCAGTCACCAAACTATATGAAACTTCGAAAATAACATAAGAATATTCTAATCATATGTTTAATCTTACGGAAGAGGTCTAAAACATAACTAAAATGAATCAACTGCTTACAAATATATAGTAAGGGTTTTTATTTTCGAAGATACAATAATTACCCTTCTAGACGAAATCATATTAAATAAGGAAAAAGCAATCCCTGGCATTACATTCCCTAGGATTGATGTGAAAATAGAGAAATTTCGTAAGTTCTGAAAGTGAAGTACTGATCAATAAGAATATTCTTCTAATTCACAAATGCTTGTAATTAATAGTCTAAGTCTGGATCCCGTGTAATAATGTATTTATTAAAGTTTTGGAAGAAAAAAGAATGAAAAAAACAGATATTTATCGATAATTTAAAAGTAAAATATAGAAATTCAAAAGCGGAGAGTTTAGGTTGATAACAATGAAAACATTCTTAATCAATATCGACTTCACATAATCTCTCCATTTAAAGCAGTCAAATTATCAAAGTTAATAAAGAAAGAATTCCGTAATTATTCTAGAGAATTGTAATATATTCTCACAAGACTTCACTTTTCAATTGAGTAGCAACGACAATATTCTATCAACTGAATTTTCAAGTGTTATGAGTCGCCATCTCAGACGCAGTATTTACGTACTTTTTCTCCCTTGGAGGCCAGAAATGTGGAACAGGCAGAAAATGAAAAGGAAGGTTGAACGCGACCCAACACGCAATAAAACATAGAACGGCACCTCACATGTCCAGGAAATACTCGGCACTTTGGCCGTAACCTCTCACTTCTCTAAGCCTCTTCTCACCCTTGCAAAGTAATTAACTACTGAAGTTAAATTAGAGCAAAGAGGAAAATTAAGCTCCTCGGCAAGCTCCCGGATTCCTCAGCAATAGTCTCAACTTTAAAACGTGTAGCGTTGTAGTAATGCCCATTATACTTTTATGTGTGTGTGTGTATTAGTGAAGAGACAAGAATTTAAAACCATATTGAAGTGATACCAAAGTGAAAACGCGCTGATCGTAGCGTCACATACTCTCGCACCACCCAAAAAATAAACTAGCGGTGCTACAGCAGCACATACGTTCTCGCTCTACTATATTACCGTTATGTAATACTAAGTCACAATATTTTGCCGTTCTTACTCTTCAAATATCACTTTATCTTTATTTAAACAAAAAGGTATGAAAAAATACTTCTGGCATTGAATTCAATGAATTTTTCTGCCCAAAATTCACCGTCCCCCCCCCCCCGCGAAAGCATTAAATAATTTTCCACAATACTCCACTGCAAAATGGCGGGAAAGTAAAAAATTAGTGGAGATTGAAGATGGGGATGGTCCACCCGGAGGCGCCGGCTGTCAGCACACGAAGGAGGGCCGCGAGTGCGCCGCCTGCGTCAAGCCGGAAGGAATGCGGATTGGCGCCGGCTAGCCCCCCACCCCACCCACGCCGCAAGGCCAATGGTCGCGAATTCGTGCACCCCGCGGCGTCTTAGTTAGACACGGAGGCATTGTCTTCCCCCACCCCACCCCACACCACCCCCACACCGATCCAAGGCGCAACGCTCCTCGAGAGGATTCACCCTGCGCTACACGCCTGCTGGGTTGAGGTTCGCTGCACGAGCCACCTATTCCACGAACACCCCTTTAGATAACAAACCCTTTTGTAGGGCTCAATAGAGGAGGAATGTTATCAGAAGAGTTACATTTCGCCCGCTAGTGGAGTATATAGTACCCGAATTTGATAACCTCCACCTCTCTATATTAGAGATAACGAAACAGGTTTGTAAATTGAGGGTGTAATAACGAGCCATAAAGATGAGTTCATTTAAGGAAATAAAGATAATCCTCCGCTTCTAAGAAAAGATCTTTGCTGATATTCATGCTTTTATCACTTGAAACTCACTAAACGATGGGGATAATTCTCATGCATTTCTTTATACGTAAACCCATTTCTTGCAGTGTAATAAAATAAGAGAATAGAACTTTCCGAGCATTTAAAGGGGAACGTTGAACAAACCACTATTGTGATGTGAGCCTTGTTTCAAGAACATGAAGAAAACGTTCTTGTGAAAAGACTGTCACTTTAAGAGAAAGCTATTCGACATACGCGTCGTGATAGTGCTGATCACGTGTTTCTGCCTCCTGAACGCAGCAACAAAGACGCCTCAACTTAATTGTTGTTAATTAGTCTTTCCGGCACAATTGCATTCGCGTGTCTAGAGACGTAAGTTGTTTCGGAAAACAATAATAAACTACTTTCCCGCAGTCGCGAGCAAGTCCAACTAATGAAGCGTGCGAGCGGGGAAGCAGACAGCTGCTGGTGCACTGCGTCCGAAAGTTTGTTACTGCTGACGGCCCTTATTACCCATGAGTGCACAGACGCAGAGACTACGCCAGCCGGCGATGGCGGCGACGACAACTGAAGTGGAGATAGAATTGGAAGACCAGCCGAGACGTGTAGGGTACTGTAACAGTGGTGATAGCGTTCGTGGAAATCATAGCGCACGGAGTTGGTGGTGGTGGCGGTGGCGGTATTTGTGGTGGCGGTGGCGATGGAGCACAGTGGAAGAGTTAGTGCATGACGTAATATATAAATAACAAAGTTTTACAAAACGGGTGCCATTACGCATTGAAAACGCTGGTGGGGCACGTACTTTCTCGACCTTGGTAACGGTTACGTAATATTGTTATACCGCAATTTCTGACCACACTTACACTTTCAGTCATTTCAAAACTCAATACAAATCGTCAATATTGTATGTTATTTTTTTCTTGTTTGAAATTAAAGAAAATACAGACAGTTCTCCAAAAATATGACCAAAACATATCTTTGCTAGATACAAGGAAACAATAAAGAAAAACCTCGGAACTTTTTTGAGAAAGTAAGTGTACAAGGGTTTAAAAATTACTAATGTTTCACTACTAATATTTTCGAAAAGTTGAGCGTGACTTTATATCAAAACACATTTTTGATGAATAGACTTCATTAAAAAATATATCTTCAATATTGTATTGTAGAAAGACCTCGTCAGTTTTTCAAACGTTTGCAACTTTCAAAAATTCAGAGAGTGCAACGAATATGCAACAAGCGCCACTTTCTTTATCATTCATTCCTACATACGATGAAAAATTAAAAATAAATCTTTGGAGCCTTTTTGAAAAAAATAAGCAATATTTAAAAGCTTCCTTTGTTTCACGTAAAATTACACAAAACCTTCATATTTTTGAAAAAAATTAACATGATCTTATTTGAATATCTGTTTTAGTGACTGTTCCACTCATGTTTGTCCGTGTCGTAAGCAGCCAATGAGAAACAAGAATATGTTCAAATTAAACTAATCCCAAATGTTTATTGCTATACATTTATCACTTCATTTACCTTTTCTCTCCGCTGTAATCACTGTGCACCTTTTTGATATTATCGATAGTAACTGTTTGAGGTCCATAAGAGCGTGTGAGCATCAAAATAATATTAAAATGTGTCATTTTGATAATGTTTAAAACTCTGAAATATAATACATTATTGAAGGTTCGGTAGAAAAAACAGTAAAGGAAACAGAGAAAGTGTGTGGAAGCAATTTCCGGAAAATTGTGAAGAAAGAAAAAACAAATGGACAGCAAATAAAAAAACAAGGTAACAACAAATAAGAAATTACACATATTTTAAGCAGAATTTGCTATCAAAACTACGTGGAAAGTTACAACCACAATTATTCAGAAAATACTTCAACGAGTACACACGCGTGTTCAATCCATTCGAAATTGACGAATCCCGCTGAGAGTTCATCTTGTACATTGTCCATTTCAAATACTTCTACAGAATACCAAGACAAAGAAAACTCAACTTCCTACAACTTTAATAAATGTGTTTTTAATAAATGTTCTGGTAAGTAACTTTGTTATAATTGTTTTCGAAAGTTTTATGATCATAAAATAAAAATATAGTTAAATTATTTTGAGAATTTTTCTGTTATTCATATTTTACTTGATAATAAGGTATTCCAGGAGGCAGTGATAACTCGGAGCTCAATGAATGTTGCACATTTTTCGGTAGCAATTTTGAGTAATATTTCTCTTTTTCGCAATTCCTGGAATTTTAATTATCCATTCGACTGCTGCATTGTGTTAAATCGTGAAATAGTCACACTAAATACAGCCGGAAGTGCTGTGATAGCCGGTGAATTCACTCCTTACTACGCGATACATGAATTTAAAGGCTATCACAGCACTTCTCGTGAAATTACTTATGGAAAGATTTCATCCAGGACAAATGATATCTTCATTATTGAAGTTGTAGGAACCCGCTGAAAGATTCAGGAACTCTAACAATTTTCAAAATAACAGGAATTTATTTGAAAAGGAGATCCGCGCCATTTATTTAAGTGTTACTTACGGTATTAGAGGAAAACGTTTAATCCAAAAACTACGAGCACTTATGAAGAAATTTCGAAAATGATGAAGCTTCATGAAAAGTACCCTCCAAAACTAAAATATACTTTCCAAACCTGTAGAGCAATGAGTTCGTTCAAATCGATCGGAGAATATTAATTTTTGAGAAAATGAACGGTTAAAAAAGCTAGCTTTGACCATGTAGATGGACTGACGGATGGTCATTTTTCTCATAATTGATTTTTTGGTATCAATGATCTACAAAACGTATTCTGACTGTATAACGTGTTTGAATCTTTCCGTTCTAATATAGCCATTTCCCGCGATATTTCAATACTTTCTCTATACTGCGTAAGCATTATACAGAAAGAAAAATGGTTAATCTACATATCATAATTTTTTTCTTTAATGTGATTAATATTCTCCTAAATATAGTGACTGAACAAATTGCAAACATTCTAATACATAACAATATGATAATTTTAACTCTTTTACCAAACGTTTATTATAATTACCCTATAGATCTACAAATGAGTTTTGTATATTTTTCATACAATTTCCATGAAATGATTACAGAGAAAACCGTGCTTCGTGATTATTAGTAATGTATCGCGAAACGAAATATATGACAGCTAAGTAAACAAGAACCTAACTTAATCCTAATTATACACGGTGAGTACCATAATTTCATTAATAATAACATATGCTATTAACAATATTTTGTATCAGGCAAATTAGATTCAATAAAATGTATGAATTGGTAAACGCACGCAACTTCACTAAACATTGACACATTTTGGCCAGAGCAGTGTGTGTGTTACATTATCGAGAGTTACACACGTTGATCTACGAGGTATTTATTTTGGGAATATTTAATGTTCCGAAGTTATTCATGAATCATTACTTACAGACAATACATACATTATTTTGCCTCTTCATCATCTACATTCAAATACGAGTATCTCAAGAATCTATATCACTTTCTGCCAGGAATTTAGAATGATTTTTAGTTAGTAATTCTTTTACACGTTTACACACTAAGTGCATTTATAAAATGTTAATTCTTTGATTTATAAATATCGCAAACTTATTTTTCAATACTTCAAAATACATACAAATACATGTTTCGTCTTCCTTGTCCATTTGGCTATTGGCAGATAACAAACTTTCTGAAACTAAGGAAAAACTATAGATTCAACGTCGATTGTCTACAACTAATAAACAACTCTGACAGGAGGCATTTAATCTTCCTCGAACTCTCTTTGTGTTTTGTTCTCAGTTCAGAAGCTTCTCTCCACCTCCAGCTGCCAAGATGGAATAAAAAACAAGGATTTGAGTGCCTTCCATTAAGTGCTGCCTTCATTAATTAATCCTGTCTCTTTGACCGCAGGGTGCATGAAGGGGACAGTCGGGCGAGGTCGTCCACTGCTTGATGGCCCGCACCGCCGCCGCCCCCAGGAGTGGTGTCAATTGCGTACACGTCGCTCGGGCCACGGGTCAATCGAATGAACGTCTCGGTTAATATTATGTCACTCTCACGCCCTCGGATTTGGTCGGTTGACTGCTCTAAATTGGGTACAATGGCCGCTAAAACCATCATGATCAACACATCTTTGCAGAAACCTGAGGTTGTCATTGATATTTTGGTTCACTATATTATTATTTTGATTATAATTTCTCGCCACTATTATAACAGCGTCACAATTCAAACCACGTCTGGTTTATATTTTACATTTCTCTAAACAACCCTTTACAGACATTCTCTCTCTCCCTTGAATAATTGAAATTCTGTGTGAAGACTTGGTCTTGTGATAGTAAACTAGACATAATTACAAACGACGAATGCACAATGATAAATTTTAACAATATTTCAAGAATAATGCTGCATATAGTTAATATCTCATGATTTACTAGAACATAGTATTCTACAGATGTACTAGTTCCGAGAACGCCAAAAAGAAGACACAACATTGTAAGTATTACATTATCAAATTATGAAAAAAGTACCTGCAAAATAACTACGTTGTAAACCATCTACAAATATTATTCTACTTTGCCGCATTTCAATAAAACCAAATTTTGCACCGATTTCATGCAGAAGAGCCATAAAAAATATGCTCGTAACTGCATACATTACTCCGTTTTATCACGCACATCCATGAAATGAATGTTAATAGTGGTAAGATAATTCTCAGAAAGCTGAGAGGTGGAATTCAAAGAACTGCGGTATCTTCAACAGTAAAATGTAGAACGTTTACCAACAAAAAAACATATTTTCCTCGTGTTTCTCGGCATATTCACCGCAAGAGAACTGCAAGACAAAATCTCTCTCGCAGCAACCGCAAGCACGAAATTATTTGATAGCAGAATTGGAAACGAGTCTTCCGAGAAGCCTAAAGTCTCAGGTTGACGGGACCTCATCTCCCAACGGAGATTTCTTATCAAAAACTTAATTCTCGCTTCCTTTTTCGCCGCGCCTTTCTTTCAGCCGTCGGCCTCAGAATCTATCCTCCCTCTCCCTCTCCTCGCTTCTCCTCGCTCAGAGCGCGTAGCAACGCAAGAAATACGAGAGGGCAGCTCGATACACACAACTCACACTCGGTCGCGTGCACAGCGCGTCGAGAGAACGACACGCGCCGAACCAACGCTAAACGGTAACAAAACGAGCGCGGGAAACTGACGGCGAGAGGCGGACGGGGAATCGTTTGTACACAGAAACCTGCATACATTAGGCGCCGTCTGCCCGGCGGCGGCATTGTGTGAGGAAACGTATAGCGCGCTGCGTGGCCGCCGGGCGAAGCCAGCCAAGAGCGCGGCGAGGCGTCCCGCAAGGCTCAGGGCGAGGCCCCGACTCAGCGGGCGAAGATTCCGCGGCGCCGGGTCGCGACCTACCTCTTCTGCGCCCCGACGCGCAACGGCAGGACTCCCAAGTGGGCCCGATGAGCGTGCACCCAGGAGCAAAATGTTCAAGTGGCAATTAATTTCTACGTCAATTGATGCTAAAAGTGGTAATGCTGCACGGAAAATGCTATCCAATAACAGAACCTTAAAATGCAGGCAGGACCAACTCCAGGTATTATTTGAGAAAATGGGTAAACTAGTTTCTTTCTCAGTGCTATTTATTTCTAGACATTAAATATTTAAATAATTCCATATATTTTATTTTTGTTTAAAAAATGGGTACCTTTCGTTATTTTTGGGATAATTTTTATGAAATGCCAATGAACACTCAGCCGGCAATAGAAAGGAACATGTTTTATTAAAATTGGAATCTTCCGGGTTTGTTTTGTTGAAGAGAGGCTCTCACAAGAGAGATGAAGAGTGACTTGGATATAATTTGCTGTACTTTAATATTAATATTTCTTATATATTACAGATAACATGGGAAAGTATGTTCTTTTGTAGCTACTTTGGCGATATTAGTAGTTTTTATATAATTGTTACCAGGGCTGTGTTCATAACAGGTCGCAATACGAGAATAAGTACGTCGAGCCTCGGTTTGAGAGCAGCGAATGTCTATGGACGTCATTGTTAAGCAACAATATTTGTCAAAGTGTGAAGTATTGGAGTTGTATCGATATATCTGCTTTAAAACAATTCGTTTTGTACAAACCTAGTATTTAAATGATAAAAGAAAATGCGTTTTTAACCCAATTTTTATGGATCGCAAGTTAATGAAGAAAAAACTTCACATTAGGAGCTGCAATGGCTCTGAGTATGATTTCATGAGGGTTGGTATAGTGAATATAGTAGGATTGGTGGTGTGACAGAGGTAAGATGAAACAAAAACCTTAAAAAAGAAGCTGGAAAAAAAGGTAAGAGATGCTGAATGGTGAACACTACATGCGAGTATGTTGATGGTTGTATTAATAAGCGGGGGTTGAAACGGAGCTGATAATGTAGAGTTTGAAAACTAGAAAATGCAGTGCCAGGTGGAAAATAGGACGAGATACAGCAACAGCGCGAAGTGAAGACTAGAAAAAGCGCGTTTGGGTATTCTAAAGACAAAGGAAGTGGAGGTTAGGGTCTCTTCTTTCCATTCTTTTCCGCAGCCAGAGAGGCAAGGCAGACAAGACTACAAGGGCGGTGGGGTAAGTCTTCTCGAGGGACGGGATTTCATTCGCTCAGCCAGTCGCGAGCTAATTTCTTTTTCTCTGTTTTCTCAAAAGACATCCAGCTTCTTTATCTATTACATTCTGGTTACAAATCACAGCGTAGAACTTATCTGTATACTCAAAAGATACAAGGATATCTACTTTGTATGTCTCCCTGAAATGAAAATTTAAGTTCTTGGACAATTTTCAAACAGCAGTGTATTTCATGACAAACCAACACATATTGTTTTGATGTTTTATAAACTTTAATTCTTAACTTACTACTATTTGGATTAAAAGGACAGACTTTTACAAAGGTTTCACTGTTGCTTCATAAACGTGTATTTTACGAGCTGATCCATAGGGACGGGAAGTATCACTCCGGCATTATCTGCATTTTTGATCTAATGCGCACACAAAATACCGGAAATTCTCATGTGACCATGACACGCATAACATTACAGCAACATAAATCAAGTGAATGAAATAAACGGGGAATTAAATCGCAGAAAATTTGCGTCTAGCTTTCCAACATCGTTACGACGTCTAACCTCAGCACCGTTACAAAGAACTTTTCCAAATGTGCAGTAACTTTCCTCTGTCTTTCTCCTTTCAAAGAATAACGCAACTCGCGAAAATAGCAACAGTCACGAACTGGAAAAGTGAAACATGTCTTTGTCTTTAAGGCCAACTACCTAATGCACCTTCCATTTTACATCTATAATCTCATTCGGAAATGTCACGAAATATGCAAATTTACTTAGGACGCTGTCGTAAATATTCATAAAAGTGTCACTTTTAAGAACACAAGGTGTGGTGGGAATTTACATTGATGCAGGGGAACTCTTTCCTAACGGGTGAATTTAAACGAATGACGACGCAAGGGAGGGGAATTGTGGGAGAGGGGTTGGGGGAGGAGGGAGGGGGCGACGACTGCCGCGCGGTTTCACGAGAAGCGGAAGAAAAGGAAAAGACGCAGCCGCGGCTCTTTTTAGGACGCCTCGTGATCGTTTGTAAAACGTCCGGAATAGAATTCCGTCAAGAACATCCTCGTCAAAAGGTATCATTCGCATTTTATTGCACGATATGCATTCAGAACATGTTTCGCCTCTTTTTCGAGGATCAAAGACATAGTTTTAGCGGCCTTAGTTTTAATGAATTCTTTGTTGCAATCGGATAAGTTTAAACATTTCTTTAATTGTATTCAACTTTTAACATTGTTAATCACTTGACATCTGTTGTGAAGTATGAATGTAAACGGTTTTCTCTATGAAACATCTGCTTAAATTAGCCTTTGCATTATTGTTGTATTCATTTGGATTGAAGTTTTGAATTTTGAGTCCAGATTAATTCGCAAAGCGTTTCAAGATTAACTTGTTTGGTTGAGTTAATTGAACCCTGTTCTAATACATCAATAATGCAATACAATATTTGCAAACTTCATTGAAAATAATAGCGCGTATTGGGACATACATTGATTATAAACTCAAAATTTTCGAAGATTTTATGAAGACTAGCTGTTCAAAATATCTTCCATGGCTATCGCAGTTCATAATGCAGCGTTTTGTTATTCATCGTATATTATCTGGCAATAATTTTTATGAGTTACTTTTTTATCACTTCTCAGAAAACTTTGTCGTAACACATTTCAGAGAAATTATTCCTAACAATGAATTCACACGTGTATTGAATCTAGACTTATGCATACACTCATAATACAACTCAAGCAGGATACTGATATTTTCAGTGGAATTATTAGCTCTTTCAATTAGAATTAGACATCCAACAGCGAAAAACAGGAAAATTTTGTTATTTTCAACTATTTGAGTCACTATAGAGAAATTGTTCCTCTTATTTCAACTATATTTTTGTGAATTTTTAAACTACATGAGCAAGCATGTATGCAGCAGGTTCTCTTTTGACATGTCAACATATGTGTTAACAGTTGAACAATTTCTTAGAACCTGGGAATTAAATCTGGCAATGTTAGACAATACGTATACCATAATTTACTGTCTACATCGAAATACCGAAACTTCAACGATGGATTATCGTGCATATGTGTTTTAAATGGGAACATGAAAGTTACAGATATCTACTCTATTTGTGTAATAATGCGGTTTCATAAATTCAAACATTTCGCACCATGCATCAGAACAAAACATTTATGTGAACATAAGTTGTAGCTGTTGGTTAAAATTTTATTGGAACATCATTTGCAATACTCATTTGGCAAAGTTAGCAAATTACTAAACGCGTGTTCGCCTGTACTACGAAATAGCTTATGTGGAACTGTCAATGTGTAACTGAACTGAATAATAACCTTGAATTGCATTTTGATATGTAGGTGCGTTAACTGTAATGAAATGAGTGACAAAAGACTCAACAACACATACTTGCGTAATGTAATACTGTCTTTTCTACCTCCATTGGGGCCAACAATCACATCCTGTGATTCTGAAAATTGGATGGCATGGCGAAAATCCTCTGTTCACAGAAGGATATATTTTTATTTCATTTTCTTTGCTATTTTAACAATTTATAATATTGTTATTATTGTAACTAATATTATTATAGAGCTTTGTACTATGCAAACTAAATTCATTTTGAGTAATAATTTTTAATCTTAACAATTTTAAAATTTGATCTTCATGCATTAATAATGGGATGAATACAAGAAACAAATGAAAGAAATTTAAGTTGCTTTGAAGTTCAAAGGAACTGAAGACGTGAGGGGAATAAAGATCAATGTCACATTTTCTGATTTGAGTATCAAAGTTATAAATCCTTTATTTAAACACAGTTAAACTTATTTTTCATTGTGAATACCTATGGAATTCGCTCGTTTAATGTAATTATGATTATACCAAATGTTCGTTTATTTGTCTAATAGATGGCGTAATTTAAAATTTATAAAAAATGAACATTCCTCTTTTTCTATTTCAATATTGTTATTTAAATATAAAATTCATTTTATTACTCAAAATATATTATTACATGCCACTCGAAATTCAAATAATGAATGAAAGAAGGTCATGAAAGTGGTGTTTGCTGCCTTGAATACAAGTTCAAGACTTTTCTGAAAACTATATTTATGGTATCCAACATCTCACCGTTAGTTGCTAACATTTCTTGCTTGATTGCCTTCTTCAGGACGAAGTCGGGTGTTTGTGAGAATGAATACGTGGTTTGAGATAACCAGCTGCACTACCATCAAATACCCTACATTTTGCACTTATGGGTCATACGCAAGCGCGCGGAGTTCTATCGTTCTATTACTCTATTGCTTCTATCATAGTCTACAGTCCTATTGCTCCGGGGATACCGAAACAACAATGTAAGGTGAGTGCAACGTACGTCAGTCTCATACCTAACCTTCTCTATCAACCTCATACTAGGCAATTAAGGAACGTCCTGTCACAGTCAGTCACAGCGTGTCTCAACATACTTGTTAGTCTCCTAAGTCATGTAGGGGGTCAAAAATGCTCCTACACGCCACTTTTATACGCATACGCTTATAAAGTCTTTTGTTAGGACGTTACTTATCGACACTAAGTACTAACACGCGTAAGTCAAACTTTTACATATTTTATTACGCACTACATCTTTGATTTTAAGGTATCATACTGAAGACAAATTTCTTAGTCAACAGCAGATCTTATTCACTTTATAGAGTTACTACAATGACGTATGATTTAGTTAAAATTATTTTTTCCTGTCTGAAAATAAAAATAAAATTTCGACATTTCCTTTTGAACTGAGGATGTCCACACGTAGTATTTTATACTTATTAGGCAACACAGCGTGCTCCGATAATATTTAAGGTACACTCTCTGTCACAATCAAATATTTTTCGTGAACGTGACAAACACCAGTGTGTAATGAGTTGTCAACCACTAATCAGTGGCAAATGCCACATGGGTAATTTAGTTATATGAGATTTCCACAGGCTCATTGGCAAACATTTTACCATCTTCTCAAAACTCACTATAATAATTAATTGATTGTAAGTGATTCCGGGCGTGTCAACTGCCGAGGTTCCTTAAGTGAGGTACATGTTTATCCCTCGGGAGATGGCGATGATCTTCCCCCGCTGAAAGACGAGATCCGGCGCCGACCTACCATCGTCCAGCGGACTTTTTCCCAACCAAGATCTCCCACCAGCGGGGCACCGCCCAAAACGGGACAAGATCTAAGCTCCCGACATTTGTGATAGTGTAGTGCATGTTAGCGTACATGTGTATAAGTTAGGGTGAGGATTGGTCAAGGAAGGTGTGATCGCGCATGATCCGTGGCCCATTTGTGAGAATACTGCTCTGGCATTCGCCTGGTGGTGATGGGGAAACCACGAAAACCACCGATCAGAGCAGCCAGCCGCCAGAATTCTGCTCCAGATTGCAACTGAATTCGACCTTGCTTACATGCTAGTGACTCACTAGAAGTTTGTTACATTTATTCCGAGACAATCTATATACATTGCAAGTAGGCCCTTCTTATTGCGCGGTTGCCTGCGCGCCACTCTGCGCCACATTCGCATGTGGGTTGCCTTCGCCGCCCGCTTACGCCCGCCGCGGAGGCCCCGGCAGGAGGCGCTGGCGGCGTTCGCGCAGAGTCCCCGCGTCTTAAGGGCGCGAGAAGCGGAGTTCCGCTGTTTATCGGGGGGGGGGGGAGCTAAAACCGTCCATTGGATAAATCGAGTGCACTTGGCTTTAGTGCGAAAGTTTTGTTTAAAACGTCAATATAGAGTACTTTAATTCCTCCCGCGGCCCGCCGAGACTCCGGGCGCGCGTTTCACGAAAGTTTCGACGTTGGGCGGCATTTGTTTTCGACGCGGTTCGGGAGGGTCAGCGTTAATCCATTAAGCCCCCAAGGGGAAGCACAGTGCGTGTCGGCTTGCGGGTATTGCGTCGGTTAAGACGGTTGAAGAAACATAATTGACGCCACTACGAAGCGAAAGCTGGCAATATTAAAAGAACAACCACTTACATCGGGGAAACTACCTCGAATAGCCTTTTAACGTCGTTGCATTTCTGAGAGTTTGGTTCATTGTGTGCACTGCTTCAATACATATCGAATTTTCTGGACTGAAATTTGTCGTGTTTTTTCAAAAGTATGCTTTTCCTAATATTGTGTAAATCACTATTAATGTATCTATCTTTTTGTTGTAACGTTTGGATTATATTGAAATTATATTCCTACAACTGCTCTTTGACTCAATGATTTTTGACGTGTATATCACTCACAAATTTTCTTAAAGGTAAGATATGAAATATATAACTGGCTACAGAAAACTTAGTATACATTACTAACTTAAATTTGCCCCAAAATTGCATGTTTGAAAAAAAACATTTCTTTATGTCAATTACCACTAGAATTAAACGTTCGATTACTTTCAAATACATTGAAAAGCATGTACAGAGTCACATTAAATTGTAAGTTTGAAAGTTTAAAACAAAAGACTAATACAATGTATAAAAGTACATGAATATTGGAAGTCATAGTGAAATTAAATTTGTTCATATATACACATATATATGTGTGTGCTAATTCTACAGAAATGAATGAAAAATACTAAACGTTGAGCATAAATACTGTTGTATAATATCCTACTATTGTATTATATTAATACTGAGTATATATTAACACACTATAATATGATATATAATTAATAAATAAAATTGTTATTATATTGTCACATTTATTAGAACTTTGAAAATATTTACATTGCGCTCTGAAATTGGCGCCTGGAATTGGGAATTTCTATCGACATATCTTGCAGACCATTCACAGCACACAATCGGGATTTGTAACTGCGCTCCTCACAAATGAAACGGAAACGGAATCACGACTTTTTTATGTCACATTTTAAAAATCGGAAATCAACGTTTACTCGGGTGATCTCTTTGTTCTGGTGCGTTGTTGTTCCAGTCATAATAAATTAGAGGAAGCCCGCAAATTTCGCGTGAAACAAATTTAATAATCGAAGTGAGCACAGGAGTGCAGTAGTAGCGAAGGCCAGCCCACAGAGTTCCATTCGCATTGGCCGCTGCAGAGGGAGGTTGAAGTGGGGACGGATACAAATAAAAACGCCGTAACTCGAATGAATAAAAAGCATTGTGGACCTTGTCCCTGCCAGCAACTCTTCACTGAATCCATATTTCGCCGGCTAACATAAACGAATTGTGTAACGTTAACACGTTATCCGGTTATGCTCCGCATTGTTCCACATGCTCGATAAAATAATGGCAGGGCGTATTTCGTTCGGTGCACCTCGCTGCTCAATAATGTTTCGGTCGTATTCTATATCAGGCGTTAATTCGAAAACCGGTCCGAATTTGGAGCAGGTCACTTACCAAAATGAAAGGTCCGATGCCCTAAGCGAAAAGATAGAGATAAAGAGTACTTCCGTTTGTATTCGGTTGCACAGCTAGTTAATGCATTACAATTAGATGAAGTGCCGTCCTATGAATAACAGAACAACGGCCTTATTATCAATTCATCGTTCGTTCCATCAGGTCCGACTCGCGCCTGCCGGCATGCCAAAAGGTGCAGTGCTGTGCAACACGGCCGTGCTGTGTGCAGCACTCCCGACCGCCTTTGCGGCCTTCGCTCAGAGAGGACGTGCGACTGGCACGAGGTTCGCGTTGATTGCCACCGGGGCTATGGAATGTGGGCTGCCCCATCGACAAGTCGTGCGACAACAAAATGCCACGTTCATTTTGCTGTTGGAATTCTTATAGTTATTTCGTCCAAATTATATTACATTTATTTACCCATGTTTCACAGTTTTTACAGTAGGGGATAATGTTTTAAAATATTAATACAGTACGCTTTTTTAGAGTTTTATTTACGAATAAATCTCTGCGTTCTGCACATTGCTTTTGCCATGTTTTTCATTTGCACAACTATTTCAATTATAGAACACGAAAGACTTAATTTTATAATAATGTTACATGCATTAATAATGTTTAAGGCTCACATACTGTATAAGGTCTTCTATTGGTAGTTACGGAATATTTCACTCAAAGTTTTTTGTGAACAAAAAAAGAAACCTGTTTTATCATTCGAACACATTTTTTATATTACAATATTATTTTGTCAATTTAATCCTTTTAATGACTAATGCTAGTTTATGTTTCTTCTTGTTATGTATCTACTGTTTCAACGGAAAACGCACTCATCCTTTCCGATATAAAAGAATAGCGTTTATATAACTGCAATGAATTTTAATTCGTTAAATAGGGTAAAACGCAGAAGACAGTAAAATCATGATATCTGAATTTCACAATGTTGTAATTTTATCAATAACATAACAGGAATTGAATGATTAATATTTTTATACTGTTCTACGATTGTGCCTGCTCCTATTTGACTTTGGGTGTTTTCGGCGAATACAATATCAAAACATTCAATAAAACAATGTAAAAATATCACGCACGTTAACTTTTAATTTCACGAAAGTTTTTTGTAGTTTATTTTTTACAAATACAAATTTATAAAGAATATTATTTGAATCATTCAAATAATTTTACTGAAAAAACTCGAAGTTTGTAATGATCACTCATGCCTTGGTGTCCTGAGACACTGGCGGACGGCGACATATCATTTCGTGCAGATCTCCAAAATGTCTAGTATATTACATGCGCATTGGTGAATGCAAAAATATTTCACAAATGTAGTGGACGATTCACCATACTCATAGGCAAATTTCGTTTTTTAATAAAAAAGTAACAGATAAAGTTTCATTAAATATTTCTAGATATTTTATAAGCAATTTACAAGTTGTCCAAAATTTCAAAACTTCATTAAAAACATTTGGGGACAAAAATTATCCTTCAAACATCTTCATTCCTGCTACAATCTATAATAACAATGCTAATAAAATATAATCTAGTAAGTTTAAAATCGTGAGGTTTCCTCAAATCGCAAACATGGCAAAATACTTCACAGTTATACAAGAATTGTAGTTCTCCATTTCCGAATGGCTTCTCAAACTGCCTTGCAAATCATTTCTTTCCTGAGAAAATATTCAGAGGGGTGTCGTAAAACATACATTCAAGCAGTACATGAAAGTAGAAGCATATTTCACTTGAGCTCTGAAACTACTGAGTTCGTGGTGTCCGATTTTCTTCACAACATTACAAATACCTGTGTAAGTAAACAATACTCTAAATTTTATAATTAGTAAAGTAAACTATGTCAAGAAATCAACATGTCATACACAAAGTATACTTTAAAGTGTGAATTTCTTTTTTACAAACAGTGTGGACAAGATGGACACAGATTTCCAACATGATCAACAGACGAGAGACTTGAATTGAGTGTTCTGATAAGATTATATCGAAAAAGGATAGAAACTTAAAGACGATTAGGAGGTAATTTAAATTTTTCATCAAAAACATGCATCAAGAAGACCTCCTGTTCAGTACTCGAAAATAAAGATGCTAATGAAATGTTAGTAATAGTAAATTATTTTTGTTAATGTTAAACCGGTCAAAATTTCTTTTTGAGAAACTTCGTAATTTACTATATAACTTTGTTATTGATTTCCAACACAAACAGTTAATATACAATACTGTGGCAAAACAATTAATTATATTCTGTAGTATGTCCTCCCTGTTATATGAAGTATTATTATTATTATTATTATTATTATTATTATTATTATTATTATTATTATTATTATTATTACTTCTCATTGTCCAGCTATTTGCTAAATCGAACCAGGCTGCCCAACGCAGCAACTAATAAATAACTTATGTCCCCCGCAGGTCACCCCGTCAAGGATCCGTTTACCGGAAGCTACCCACGGCGGAAGTTAACTTCCGTCCATCGCCGCAGTGCTGCGCGAAGGTCGCGGTGCATTTCATCAACAAAAATGGCAGTCGTCGAGCAGCCCACGAATGGCAAGGGCAACGCAGTATTAAGAGTCCATCACCCGGGAAGTTACGGTTGTATGCAAATCGTCCATGTACATTGTTCACGACACCGCTTGGGTGTTGTAACAGGCGCGTAGCAGTATGTACATCAAAAACCCGTTTCCTTCAAACAAAGCAATTTCCCACGACCTGGATTCTTTGATGTACGAGGCGTAAAACACAATATCAGCGAGGCAGCCAAATTACGTTACGTTTCAAAGGATAAAAGGAGATGTGTGAAATAACAACATTCGTTTCATTGTATACAGAAGCTGGTCGATGGCACGTTTTATCCTGTCCTTAAAAGTGGACCCACCCGAAACCTAGGTTTAAAAAAAAAACCAACGAAATAAACGAAAGCCATTAAAAGGATTCTAGAACGCTGAAGATATTCGCGGGCAGCAGCGGACTCTTTGCTCGTTACGCATTCCAAACGCAACACGCGCTTTTCGCGAGGCCAAACGCACACCGTTTTCATTCCAAAAATTCGCACGTACAGGAGGGGGGAAAAGCAATGCATAAAAAAAGCGCACATAAAGCATGCGTTTGGCCCGGCACGCACCGCGGGCGCCGAGCCGGCGTTCGAGAACGACGGCGGCGGCGGCGGCGGGGGCGGCGGCAGTGGCGGAGGGCCGAAAAACGCGAGGCGAAAAACAAGCGCCGACAAATTCTTAATTTCACGCGGGGAGCGCGGCTATCGACGCGTTATCAAGCGGAGCGTCCACGGGCGATATCGAATCGCCGCGGTTAACGAACCGCCTCCCGCTCCCGGGCGCCGTCATCAGCTGCGTTCGCACGCCCCTCCGCCCAGCCACCGCGGCGGGCGAGCACGCGGCTGCGTTGCCTTGGACGTGATCCGGTTACTGGGGCTGATTGGAACTGGCGCCTCGGTTGGTTTCGTTGACAAGGAACGGGCGATGAGAGGATCCGATCGGCCTTGTCTTATTAACACGTAAGTACACAACCGTGTCAACCAGAAATAATTAAAAATAACCTCATTGTGTAGGGCATTTGACAGTTTATAACGAGCACCATGTATTATTCTTCAATCATAGTTCTCATTTTTGGTTCTTTATAATATGTTTCTTGATTTAAGTGATGTCAATTTTTTGTTAAAATGGAATATTTTACTACACTTGTTCCAATTTCATTGCTATTGGTGTTGATTTTGTAAATCAGGTCCAATGTTAGTAACGAAGTTAGAAGCGATCATATCATGATCTCTTTCTTTCACTTCATGAATACTACTTTGACTACTGTTTAGATAAATGTAAAATAGTGCTGTTTACCTGCAAAGTACAAAAATTATTTCTTAAATTTTGCCTATCTTAAGTATTTAACCTGTTCGGAATTGAATACTTTTGAAACACTGAGTGACCAGGAAGACGATCGCTAGCACCAAAGGACACGACATTGAGTTTTCAACGAAAATTGGATCTAAAGATTGGTGAGAATATTCAACGATATCGAATTCATTGGTGATAGAAATAGAAGGGAGGATATTTGTCATATTGAATCTAGAATAACTGAACTTCTGTAGTAATACGAAAAAGAATCGAATTGTTAGATGGAATTGTCGGTAGCTCGTAGCACGTACGGACCTATACGTTGTACCTTTTTTCCTTTTTGAGATAATATTTCCTCTAGGTTCGTTCTGATTCGGTTATGATGAATGTTGATTGAAACATTCTACAAAGATGCTTTGTCGAAGCTGGCTTGTTTGAAACATGCAATATCATGACATCAAGTCACAGAATGCAATTTACGAAGCAAATGAAAATAAATAACAACGAACTTCAAAGCTGCAATGAATTCGAAGAGCTTCGTGCTAGCAGTGGAATGTGTTTATTACAGAGATAATGGGCAGAAAGACAAATTACTTTAAACTAAAAGCAATACATGAACATATTTGTATAAATTATTTTCTGATATTACTTTTAAGGACATTTTTACGGTTCTACAGTATTTTCAGAATAACCCATCTGAAAACTATGAAAAGTTGTAGGTCTCGAGATAATGTGCAGAGTATTAGAGCCTTTCAGTTACAAGTTCAAACTGAGATAGTATAAAATGTTATTTAATAAATTTATAAATAGAACCCAATAATCATACATTTGCAAATATTAACGCTTTTTTCTTTCTCTCTGGGGCTTTTATCCACCCGATAGCCGGCTACTCTTTCCTTCCCGATGGAACGCATATTCGAACATCCATTAGACACCAACACACTTGCGGGCTCTCGTTTGGGGCCAGAAGAACCCGAGCCCATCTGCAAGAACACGATCATGAGAGACAAGCGATAAACAACCACGTCAGAGGCGGGACTCGAAACCGCGACCTTTCGGACCGAAGCGCTGAGTCGGTACATGCTCTGAGGCACCTTTGCGATTCAGATCGGCAATTATAATTTTAATAAGTGATTTATCTTCGCAAGCATGAAAAAGTGACAGGTGAACTGCACACAAGAGACCTGTTCTTGATTGAACCGGAATATATCTTAAGAAGCTTGCAATAAGTAGAGGATTAAGCAAAGAAAAGTACGGATTGTCAGGCGTTTTTTAATAATAATAATAATAATTATAATAATAATAATAATAATAATAATAATAATAAACATTTCAGGGGACACCTTGGATGTTTCCTTCAATTTTTCTTGAAGTCGTGAGGATTTGCTACGTATTGACATTGCGTTAAGTGAGTCACTTTCGATATAATCCTCTTCTCCTCAACCTTCAATTAGGTCGATTTTCGTGTTCACACGATGAATACTCTCGGCGCATGAGCCTGCGAGCAATCGGGGGATCGATGCTCGTATGTGGCGAGATGGACTTCAAGGAAAACTGCCGAAAACTTGAAATGTTTTAATGGCTAATTTGTACTGAACTCAAGAGCAAATTTATTTTAGTAACAGTTATAAGGGAGTGATCAATGAAACATTGTACAAGCTAACTGTTCGAAATTAATGTCCCAAATTGTTTATGTACAACAGGAACACATATGCATTCAGGTACAAACAAGCATCCGTTTACATATAGAGTCGTATATTAAAACTTCTAAGCAAAAAGTACTTATTATCTCAAACATTCTTTCGTAGAATTCAGATTACATGCTTTTCTGCTTTGGGAAACACGTAACGAATATTTTAAAGATTTCTGCAACAAAACCTCACCGTGAGGCGTAGTTCTCAGAAAAACATTTACAAGTTCATGCTAGTTCTTTTTAGAAAGCTATAAGAAAATTAACTGAACTTTTGAGAAAGAATTTTCTAGAAACTCAAATTGTTAATAAAAATAGCTCGTGTATTTTGTTTTTCCATTACGTAATAAATTACGTAATTATTTACGTTATTATTACGTTCATATTATTTTCTCAAAGTATTAGTTGCCTTTTACAACTGTATCTGATCGACAATAGTTCGATAACAAATTACCTGCAGTTTGGCGTTTCATAGAAACACAGATTCGTTCCTCTTCAAATACTATGTAGCGAATGATTA
This sequence comes from Gryllus bimaculatus, assembly GCA_017312745.1. NCBI lineage: Eukaryota > Metazoa > Arthropoda > Insecta > Orthoptera > Gryllidae > Gryllus > Gryllus bimaculatus. Next base: position 2,370,425 of record BOPP01000049.1, read on the forward strand.
CTTTTGAGAGAGTTTTTATACGCCTAATACGGTTTCTATTAGTTTTACGGATATCGTATTTCTTTGATTATGAACATGAATAATTTCAATTCACTGCCCCCATAAAATCATATTAATCGTTTTTCATAGGTGCTAAGTTAAAATAAAATGCATAAACATTAAAATTTCCGAAACTATTTTTTAGTACAGGATAAATTGCAACTTAAAGCATTTGGAACAAACATATAAAATCATTGCTTCAACATTTTGCGTGTGTTAGGTCTGATAAAGATCGGAGTATTATTTACTCATAGAAATGAGTTTGTAAGATTTTTGACAATATGAAAATTAACGAATTTCAGTTCTAATAGCCCATCGTCATTTACGACACTCAGGAAATTAATGGCTATCGTAGCAGTTGTGGCAAATCCGCGTTCTGGTCTGTTCCAGAGCAACCAAGTGCGGCTTGTGCGTACTCGTGCGTTGGCGAGCAAACAGTGCCGTGACCTCGGTTCGGGGCAGGGCGGGGGGGGGCGGAGGGCGCGTCCCCAGCGACTGAGCCCTCCCGGGGCGGGCGACCGGGCGACGGGGTGAGGGCGCGCGAGGTCGTCTCTGCGGTCGACCCAGGACCCCGTGACAGATTGGACGTCACAGCGCGGGACGGATTCGCGGCCGCCGGGCGCGCCGCCGCTGCAAATGCAGATGAAATTAGCTGGCCCCGGAGTGCCGTCCCGCCCCGCCGGCCTCCACGGCCGCTCGCCCCTTCGGTTCGGCTGGCGCCCGGTGCACCGCTGCCAACGCCGCCTCTGGCACTGTCCCGTTCCCGTCTTGGCGCATCGATATCTTCCTTCGCTTCCACTACCGCTACATCTTTTCCATCGCTCCGTCACATTTCGTACCACCAACTGTCCTTGGCATCCAATAGCCCTCGCTGAAGAGTGAAAGTAGCCCTTTTAGCTGTCGCCTCAACTCATTTTTCGTCGTTACCTCCGTTATTTATTTTTGTAAATTATGGATTTTCGTTCCGTTTGTTTAATTGTTTTCTGACTCATCGCTTGGCCCAACACGTCCGATTGCCTCACCTCCATAAATATTATTCCAATGTTGCATTGATCAATAGCACATGTACTAATTGTTCTTTCAGAACTACTATTCACATCCAGCGACTTCAAGCTTGTAACAGTTTCATATGCACTGAGGATCCATAAGTTTCGGCTGGTTCCTACACATCAGTATCACAGACGTATCTTCTTCATACTTTTTGTAACTATTCACACGGGAAGAGCAACTACTGTTCTGCCGAAATACCCTTAGCAGCAAATCATTAGCTCGGGGAATGAGCACATCGTTTGTTATTTGGCACGGGACCTCAGTATTCTCCAAAACGTCTTACTGTAGCAAGGGTGCGTACTAATCGCCAACTTTTGAGATAATAAAAGAGCGGATGTAGGTCAGTAAAGAAATGGTTCAATTGACGATTTCCTTTGCAGTAGAGTCTTCATTCTTATTTCAGTTTCCATAACTACACTCGTACGGCATTGCATCAGCTCCAATAAATGTTATCTTTTATAAAACTGATTTGATAACTTTACAAAGTCATTAAAATTTAATTAGTAATTAATTAGATTAGAAATCATGTAATTAAATTGCATTCTATATTGGAACATTAATGGTCAAGTCTCGAACAAGATTTTAAAAAAATTAAAAATCGTGAACTTGAACGCATTTGCCATTTCACATGTTCTTCCGTATGAATCTACAGATAAAGCTATTAGATACTTCCCAATTACCAGACAAATTTAATGAGACACTTCGTTGAAAGGGGAATCTTCGCCCTAATACTCTTACATTTCTTTCACATTAGTTTGCTAGAAAGAAAGGATGACTGCGTTCCATCCAATAGCAAAACATAGAGCGTTTGGTTTTAATTAATGATCCGTCGGGCTTCCTTTTGAAAGCGGTGCCCGAGCACCTGCAACGCTTATGGAAATCCGAGCCTCGCACGCACGAGACCGGCTGGGCGGGTGTACAGCCTCGCTAGCGTCCGTCGCCGGCGAAGAGTTTTCCATTAAAACTTCTGAAAGAATATTTAAAAGCACGGCACGCCCTGTAATCTGCTTCTTTGTACCACTCCACGCCTCCCCTCCTTTCTCAGGACGAATCGAAGCAATGCTTCTCTTTTTCTCATTACCCAGTAAATCTGCACAAGCTAGACGATATCGCAACAACATCGCTTTTTGTCGAATACTTCGCTCGAACGGGGGGGGGGAGGGGGAAGGGGGGGGGCAGCACAAAATAGAAACATTTGCAGATTTCTGAGAGCTCTCGCATCCTGTAATACTCAAAAATCTCTTTGGAGAAGACGAAGGCAACGGAAGCAACTCGCGTGCAATGCTTCTTTTCGGTTGGCGACTCTAGTATGGAAAGTGTGCGTTGTGAAAGATATATCTAACGCGGAACTTCTACCCCAACATATATCCCCGCCTCGGTCTCTTCCCGCTTTCCCTGGCTCGGGTAAGCCGGGGGTTTTCCACGAGACCGTGAAACTTTTTGCGGTCCTGGTGGCTACATCTGAGAAAAAGGCCACCGCTCGGCTTCGGCGCGCGCCTTCTTCTTCTCCTCCTCCCCCCTCTTCCCCTCGCACTTCTTTTTTTCGCGTTTTCAATGGCACCGAGTGACTTTTTGGACTTGCACTCACCCTTTCGCCCCGAAACGCCAAGCAGGAACGGAGCGCGTCGCTAGCATCCAACAGGTGGCGGCGCAGACATCGCGATTCGCTGAGCGAGACACTGCGCTGCGGTCCTTGCGGCGGTGGCACCGCGGCACAGGCGCTCGGCCAGGCGGGCAGGCGGTCCACTTAGCGCGCGACTGTCAGGGGCGATCTGTCGGAAGGCAGCATCGCCTCCTACCGGCAGCACGCACCCGCGACGCAACGCCCCGATGGAGTTGTCAGAGGGGGAAAATTCAGCGCGATCAAGAGAGTTCGTGGGGAAATGAATGAACCGGCGCGTGCGGGGGAGGGTCGTCGCGCAGCTGAGGTTGGGTGGCGGCGCTGCGCGGCGGACGGGGGGTGTCGGAGGGGCGTACGTCGCACTGGCGGCGGCGGCGAGGACGTCGGACGGGCGAGCCTCGACGCGGCGGCGCGGGGCCGTCGGACGGCGGTGGCGCGCGGCGGCGGGGGCGTGGCGCGGCCGCCGGCGAACGCACGACGAGAGCCGAGCGGAGCTCGTGGCGCCGCGCAGCGCAGCCTAGCGGGGTGCGGCGCAGCGTCCGCGCAGGCGGCGTCTGGCGGCAACCTGGGCTTGGCGCCGCCGCCGCCGCCCCGACGCTGCCGCCTCCGTCGCCACCGTCCGGCCTCGAACCCGCGCCCGCGCCGCGCCG
>BOPP01000049.1:2373809-2412058 GCA_017312745.1 Gryllus bimaculatus
GCCCGCCCGCCCACGCCGCGATGTGTCGCTTTGCGCGGCGGAGGAGTCGCCGGCCCTTCGGCCCCCGCTCGCCGATGAGCGATAACCCTGCAAAGGAACGCGGCTCTCTGCGAATGGGAATGTCAAGGGTGAGGGTGATATGTGTTCTTTATGCGCAGTTGGACTCGGACGTTTTAAATATTTTATTTTGTTATTTTGTTTATATATTCTGCTGCTGCTCAAATGTAACTCTGCTATTTATATTTCTGCCTCTATATGTGAACTCATCCGGAATATGAATTCGTGAAATTTGCGGTGAATGAGGAACTGGAATATTAAAAGTGCTGCAAATTGTCGGAACGGCTTATATGGCGTAGCGTTTCGATTTAACGTTATGAGAATTGTTCTGAAAATTATTGAGCTACTGGTGAAAATTGTTGGCAGTGGAATAGTTATGAGTGTTGACGTCTTTACAAACATTTTCATTTTTATTTGAAGAAGGAACTTTCAAATAGCTCAGCCATCATCGACTTTTCGCTGTTGGTCGAAGTTATGATCGAATTCTACCCCTACATGACAGTTCTGATGTTGCCTAAGCAATCGGATGCTGTTTATTACTTAAATAAAACTGTCTGTACACCCTATTACATGTCAACTTGTTCCAACCTCTGGCTTTACGACAATTATTGCAATATTCATTATAAATATGTGAACTCATGCAGCTCTCAATTTACGGTAACACTATCGACTAGACGGCTACATGATAAAGCAATAGTTCCTGTCACATGTGACATCAATGTAGACAAGATTTAAACTAGTTGCTACTTTATGTCGCATCTTATACCAATATGTAATTCGCAAGTGCTTAAACTTATTTTATTTTTCAATTATATACATTAGTGCATTGAAAACACAGTAAAAAGGGATTAAATTATGCTTAAAACATGTCAAATCTTGTATATATACACTTTTAATTGTTACATGAATATTTGTGATCTCAAGCGTCATAAAGCTACTCATAAAACGTTTCTTGCTCCTCACATTGTATCAGTTTTTCCGTCCTGAGTAATCACTGTAGAGACCATCTCCTTCTTTTCAACATTGTGAGGCTTGTTTGAAACCATTACTTCGAACATGTTCCAGAATCGATATCTCCGTGTGCTCCTGGTTAAAGCGCATAAACTCAACGGAGCCACACTACTTCAAGAAGCGAGTGGCGTCAGTGTGTCGCAACGAATCTTAAATCTCCGGGAACTTGGGGCATTAGCCTAGTTGCCTGAAGGCGCGAGGTCTGCCCAACGCCCTCGCACCAATGTGTCACTCTCGAGACGACCGTAAGCATCGAAAGCCTCTTCTGTAAATGACTAAAAGGATACGAAACTTCGCACAGTTGCAGAAACGCGTCAGCCCCCCCCCCCCTGTAACCACTTACCACAATTTACCACTCTTTGCTGCGCTTTCCTGCATGAATATTCCGGAGATCTTATAAATATACATGTGTCGCGCCGAGAGGCAGGGGCTCAGCACCCGCAGATATATTTAATGCAAGCGCCAAGAGCCGAGCTGCAGTAAATTTTGAAAACGCAAAACTGGAAGCTGTTCTTTCGTCGCAGTAAACAACGGTATTCCGTATTGATTTTTGTGCGAACCCCGCGCCCGGCGCTACGCTCTAAATTGGAACGAATTTTACTATGTTTGCGTGCCTCTGAGAGGAACACTGCCCTTGTGCGTGTAGGCAGCTCTGGAAGTAGATGTTTTTTAAAGAATTTCCTCTGCATATTCCGGTTCATTTTCTCGGAATGCATGAGAAACATTTTCTAAAAATCAGTTCGCAAACGATATCAAATGTGTGACGAATCAAGAAATGAGAACACACTAATCGTCCATGAAATACTGATGTATTCTAAATCAGAGTGCGTTTAATATACATTTATTGCGAACAAAACCCTAATTTCCTGTAAAAGAAAGTAAAAAATTAAAATATTACTTAAATGTAATTACTTAGTCTTCATTATAACTTTTTAAATTAATTTATTTTAAGTCGCATCAACATCTACATTATATTTTCGATCCCCATAAATAATCTGAGAAGTCAACTTCTGTGTCAAAACAAGATACGTATACTAAGGATTTCCTTTAACCATCATTTTATTTGTGTACAATCAAATATGTTAAAATTTTCTGGTTGACGAATAATAGTTTCGTGTGTATTAATTAATAAAACATTATTATTATAAAATCCTCAACCCTAGCAAGGTAAGTCGAATTATCTGCTTTTTTTCGCTGTGACTATGATTGGAGATCTCTGATATAAAATAAGTTGGATTGTTTGATTATTCGCTCCAAAGGATTAGTTCGTACTATCACAAAATGGTAAAATGGGTACTTTTCTGTTAGTTTTTACTATAGAGGGAATTCACATAGTTCAGAGAGGTCAAAGATGTGTTTAATACTTGAGATTAAAAATTATTTCGAGGCCGATATTGATGTAATTTTTGCAGTTTCTCGTACACAGATATTTCGATATAAGGCGCTTGAAAAGTCATTTCATTTGATATGTTTTTCAAATATATGATTGTTTGTGGGGTAAAAATATTTCTTTATCAGATAACAAAATATATAGACAAAGACGACAATGAGCGTAGTGGCGTATGTAAGGGTAGACTAAAATGCCCATATTAATTTCTGTCCCCTCCAAAGATCTAAATATAGTAGAAATTTGTTAATTCGTATTAATTGAGATCGGACATCTCCCGGATATCAAATTTTTAACAAACCAATTAAATGACATAGAGAACTTCTTAAAAACATTCACAATTCACAGTGATTGTTAGAGAAGTTAACATATTTTATTTGCAAAAACAACTTATCTAATTTCGTTTCTTTAGTGACCCTAATTCCGTTCCCAATATCGAATTAGGAGCACTGTTCAATGTGATGAGAAATGATACTATTATGCGAGTTCGTGTTGCTGTTACGCAATTAATTGGAGAAATAAAATTGTTTGCATTTATTATCATTAACATCGTATTTCTATTAGTCATATTTTTTAGTTACCGTCAACAGAGTCCTAACAGTGATGGATAGAGAAACGCAAAGATAGTTCCACCGGCCTGGACAACTGGAGTAGCAAAGGTTGAAGAGCCGCGGATTCGAATCCCGCCCGAGGCATGGATGTTTGTGGTGCCCATATACCTCTACCCCCAATAATACTTACAGAGGTCGCTATAAGACTTTAGCAGTTGAAATGCGATCTTAAATAAATAAATAAATAAAAATTGTTCCGATTATGATTCCTTAAGTGTGCTCTGTTTCACTTATAAGAAGCTCTCCAAAAAGAAATAATAATAATAATAATAATAATAATAATAATAATAGTAATAATAATAATATAAATAATATAATAATATAAAAAATGTAAAATGGAAATGCTGGACCTCACGCTTTAAGTGTTTGTACTAGACATGCACCAATCGTAAACAAGTTGTACTACAGAATAGCACACACTTACCCGTATTAGTTTTCCTTTTTCCTTAAATATCGGCTAGCAACTTGGACTTGCCTGCTGCCATCTATCGACGCTCAAAATACATTTTTTGAAATTTTCTTAATATTTAGGTTTATAATAGAACATAAATATCATTTGAAGAATATTAAATAACAGTAAAAACGCGTCGTAAATGGAAATTTTCTTCGAAATATTCGGAACTTTTTTAAAGTAAAATGGCGCGTAAGAGCTACAGTATATTCGAAATTTGAAGCGCCTTTTCACCGAAAAGTTTTCAGTTTTCGAAAAACTTCATTAGAAGTCCTTAGAACTTAAAAATACAATACTGTTTACAAATTACTGGAAATGTGCATCTAACGGCGTGAGATATATTAAAAAAATGCATTTGTGTTATTTTTTTTAAAAACAAAAAATACCTCGATATGAACTTTACGTCATATTAAAGAGCACAATGAGCAGTATCTGTTCGAAAAGTTTGAAGAAAAAATTGGAACTGTTTTTGAGAAAATGGCGATTAAGTGTTTCTGAGATTGCAAAATTTTGAGCTAGTTGTCACAGAAAACGGTTGAGTTTTCGTGAAGCTTTATGTGACATTATTTAAAGCAGTAAATTGCTGCTAATGAAAGTTTTCCAGCAAATTGCTGCTAATGTAAATATTAACGACGCGAGACACAAGTCAACAAATTACATTTTTGAAATTAAAAACAAAAGAATACAGCTAATTGTTGTTTATGTCATTTTATAGAGTGCATTAGGCACAATCTCTTCCAAAAATTGAAAGAAAAAAATTGAAGCGTTTTTAAAAAAAATCTTGTTTTATACCTTGTTAAAATTGTACAAATTGCAGGCAAAAAGTACCCGATCTCAATGAAAGAACAAATTATGAACAACAAATTTTATTTGAAGAAAAAATCTTCATGTTCAATTTTTTTGTTGTAGAAAAACCTTGAATAAATTCAAACTTTTGGAATATTCGAAAATTCAGAGTTAACCTTGAAAATCGGACCTACTTTTATAAGTGTATTTTACTCTTCTTATTCAAATTTAAAGAATCAATTTGGAGCCATTTTTGAGAAAATTTTGAAAATATCCCAGGCGCTTCATGTAAAGTATCCCCCAAAACTAATGAATGATTTTCAAATTCGCAGAGCGTTAACTAAGGCTAAATGGACAGAGGTTTCTTTAATTTGGAAAAAATCCTTCGCATGGTTTAGGCACTAGTGTTGTTCACATACACTAAACTGACGGACGGATGGATGTTTGTTTTTTTTTAAAAAAATCACTTTTTCGGTTTCAGGGAACCTAAAACCGTTTATTTCCGTTGGAATCTCGCAATCGATTTTTCGCAGCATTACTTAACTTTTCCTATACTAGGTACATTACTCCGTATATACGTACGCATTCGTGAAAGTAAAAGGGATTGTGTGAATTCAGAATGCCGGAGACATAGCCACGATCGTAATATTACGTAATATTTATTGATCTATGATATCTTATACAATATGAGTTATGTGCTAGTATAAGTACTTTTTCTGTGATATTTTCTATAAGTAAGAAATAATAAGAGATCTCCAAGTTCACAAGAAGACCTCAAGATATTTTATTAAGACTCCGAATTGCTCATTTTAATTTGTGTCACTGTTATTTATTTCAAGAGATCCGCATCTAAATTGTGGTGAAATAATTGCTACATCCCATTTACTAGCTGAGTGTAATCTCAGGAAAAACTTCAAAATTGATACAGATAGCCATTCCATATTAAATTTTACTTGGCAGTGCCACAAAGTTATTGAATTTCTTTGTGTTACAAAATTAAATAATAAAATAAAAGAAAAATAAAGAACTTAAAAAAATGTGTAGATTTTTTTTCATTCAAAGATAATGTTGCCTAATTCTACGATCTCTCATGTAAGTAGAGTTTGGACACTTTTTGAGCTTATTACGCGTTAATATTTTTCATGTGGAAATTATGAACATTGAAGACAAAATATTAGAGTCCCAATATATGAGAAAATTACTCTATTTTTTTGTCATAGGGTTGTTGGAAAACATCCTTTAAAATTCGAGTTAAGAAAGTATGTTTTAACAAGTGAATGTATTTTCTAAATACGATTGAATGCTCCAAACGTTTACCGAGCATCCTTGACACGCCATTACGATAATGATACAAACGCCACCAATGTGGGAAATATCAATTGTAAAAAGTAAACGCCTCTCAAATGTGTTCCTCTCTGGTATTGTTAATTGTAAAATTGCGATCAAAACAAGCGCAGTAATTTTCACAAACCATCATTGAAGAACATCAAATGCTAACTCGTGAATCTTCCTCGTCCGAATCACCATCCAATGGAATTTTTTTCATCATTCAACAAATCATATAGACAAGTGATCATCATGCTGCAATGATAAAATAATAAGTAAGCTAAAGTAGAAATGTTCAACATTTTGCTGTCTTGAAATACAGGATGAATTAAAATAAACATTTTATATTAGTTGTAATAAATATGGTTGTGGAATTTTAATTGGCTTTCTAAAAAGATGTGTTTATAAGAACTTATCTATCTGGTGGATTGGAAAATATTAGTACAGAACATGTCTGTATCTGCAGTGATTTGTGTTATGTCAATTTCGTGTCAACACTGTATGGTTTCAATTTCTAGTGTATTTATCGCTCCATAATTGTAATGGAGACAGCGTGTATTAAAATATTCGTAATTTATGGAAAGTGGCCCAAAAGATACGGTCTTCCAAAAGCATATATATATATATATATATATATATATATATATATATATATATATATATATATATGTGTGTGTGTGTGTAAATACAATTATTTTATTCCCCCATCAATATGGAACAGTGACGTATTTAAAATTATTGAAAATGTGTGGTTTTTGTTTTCTTGTTTTTGTTCAGAAATATCATTAACCTTCAAAACCAAAAAGAATTATGCCACATGTGTTCCCGGTTTTACCTTGCCTCTAAAACAGAACACGACGCGTTATTTGAATGTTTTGTGGCTTGTTGCACATAAATGCCTTATTCTAATTTATATATTCAAGAGTAAAGGACATAGTGCGAATATGTTATATATTAATTACCATCGCGTATGCAATATATTCGGTAATATGTATTTTTACGATATAGTACATATTTTGCTGCATTATGAAACTTGTACCACGTGTGTAGTAAAAAATCAATGTCGAGTTTTCGGTAGAAATAAGCTCCCTGATACATTAAACTTTTACTCAGTCCTTCCGCCTTTCTGTATGCCTGGTATGGGAGACAGGCGGGCAGGCAACCAGATCTGCCACCCGCCTGAATGTGCAATTGTACTCCCGTCCGTCCTGTCTGTCCGTCCTTCCGACCATCCGTCGGCACGCGTGTTCGTTCGTCAATCCGTTCGTCAGTCTGAATGTGTCTGTTCATCCGTCCGTGCGTCCGTTCATCTACCCTTCCTCCCGTTGACCCTCTCATTGACGGACTGTCCACCTTTTTATCCACCCGACTGCCTGTTCGTCCACCTGGCTGTCCGTCCGTCTGTCACCCTGCCTACCAGTCCGCTTATCCGATCGCAGACGTTCCCCCTGTCCGTCCCTTTCTGTATTCTTCTGTGTCCGTCTTGATTGATTAATTGCTTAGTGATTCCGAGTGCGTCAACTGCTAAGTCAACCACTATTCGTCCTTTAAGTGTAGTGCATTGTTTATCGCGGGAGGTGGCGGTTATCTTCCCCCAATAGATGATGAGATCCGACGCTGATCCAGCCGTCGGTAAGCGGGGTTTTCCCAACCAGGTATCCCCCACCAGCTGGTCACCTCCCCGGATGGGACGAGCTCTTAACTCCCGACTAACCTCCCTGCATGCGAAATAGTATAGTGCATGTAAGTGTAAGAGTGTGTAAGGGGTAAGGATAGAACAAAAAAAGCAAAAAGAAAGATCTCGCGCGGTTCTTGGCCCATTTGGTTGGTAACTGCTCCGGCATTGGCCTGGTGTTGATCGGGAAAAAACACGAAAAACTACCGATTAAAGCAGTCGACTTAAAGAAACGATCTGTCCGTCTCCTCCAGACAGCGGCTTATTTCAACCTGGCTATGTAGTAATGTCGAAAATCCTGCCACCGCCAGAACTAGAACTCTAGGTGCTCCCGATCAGAGGCACTGCAGTGACATCAATTGATGCCCTGAGCTACCTAACTCGGTCTGTCCGTTTTCCATCCAACCGTCTGTCTGCCCGTCCGTCCGTCCTTTGGTGTCTGTCCGTCAGTATATTTTTGGCCGTCTTTCCGACCGTGTCTCTCCTCCTTTCGCTCAGTCTGTCTTCTTGGTCTTCTTGCCCGGCTGACAACAACACTAACGAAGGCCAAACACTGTGCACAGAATCTTTTCACAAATAGAAAACCTGATGAGTTGACCGAATTTCGAATTTGAAAGGCTTGTTTTATATTTTGAGTGTACTTCTGAAGAAGTCTATCGAAAAGAAGTATTATTTTCAATAACTACTATTTTCAGTCTATACTACGTAAGTAGTAAGCGAGAAAGTAAAAATAGAATTCTCTAGTACAAAACCATCAAATTAAATATTTTAACAAAAACAGTCTTCAAGAATACTCCAGTAACATGGAATAGAATTTACGGATACATACTACGCTTTTACGTACAGTTTTTTACGTATCCGTAGTATCACAAAATTGATGTTTCATAATGCAAAATGTGAATAGCAAATATTTAATAGCGAACGGTATCTTCATTGAAGCCTTGCTATTGCACGACCTCAGCTGTGTCGTAAGAGAAGTAATACAATCAGTAGAGTCCCGAGAAATATGTAGTATCAAACGGCAAAATATGCACAAAAGTTGTACACACGTGTTCAAATTATTAGACTAAAGGTATTTTTCGTAAAAGATTTGCATTTATTACTCGTTTATATGTTACAGTGATACATTTAATACTTACTGTTAGCGTGCATACCTTTGTTCTTTATCAACAACTTTTTCGTTTGGCATAATGTTTACGAACTTTCCACAGGAGTTTTTAATTTCATCGTTGTGTTACCAAATCTTCTCTAGTTTGTCCACGACTTCTTGTATATTTCCTTATTCTTCTCTTGGTAATACCCTAATTTTTCAATGGTGTTCAAGCCAGAGATATTCCGTTTAAATTGCTTTTCTTCCAAATTCTTGAAGACAATTTTTTCATTGTGGCAGTCATTTTTTTCATTTTCATTGTGTGCTTCATCATGCATAAACATGTCATTTTCATTAAGTAAGCACTCTAATTTGGAGAATCCTTACTTTTCAAGGATTTTTTGTATTGGTATTGCCTATTGATTTTTTGTATTGGCCTCATTGTTCCATCGACTATGCGAAATCTGCCAGAACTTTTCACAGACATCGCACTTCACAGCATTTCTCTCCAATTATGTCATGGAACTTAGGAAATAAGTGCTTTAGTCTAATAATTTGAACACGACTGTAATAAAGAAGATAATATGTAACAAATATGTACAAAGGGATATTATATATGTAATATCAAAATACGCTACAATTTATAGGACATTAAAACACCAAGTAAATTTTTACAATTTAAAATTACATTAATTACATAATGAAAATTTAAATTACATAATTAATGAAACATTTATTTAAATATTTTTTAAAATCAATTTTTGTGTGAGTTATGTATTAGATTATTTTTCACGAGTACACTTTTACCTTTGAGAGCAATGATAACCATCGTTCACAAGTGAGAACTTTATGCCGGGCAAACAATCACTTTAGCCCTGTAGCAGTGTAGTGCTCCATGTCTGTGACAAGCAATTATTATCAGAAACTGGGATTAATGATCACAAAACACGACGTCACTGATACTTTACTTAACTAAAGACAATATTCTCAGAGCTCACTGAGATTTGTGGCAACACACTATACTACATACGGTGCAAACGAATGTTATTGGAAACATAGTTGCATAAAAATCAGACTACGTCTTCTCCGGGGCGTCTCGAGTCATCAGCATGCAGTTCTGGGTATGTGTAAGGAAAAATATGCAAAAACTGTTTTTGAAATTCATTATATATTTTTGAAACATAAATTTAATGGAAGTTGGTAGAATAATGTCTGGCAAAATATGTAAAATATGGGCCAAATGTGTTGTACAAAGTATGTAAAATATGTAAGGAAAAACGTTAATATTGGGTTAGGATTGCCATGATTCACAGAGATGTCAATTTTGTGTAATGAACATAGAAAATTAAAATAATTGTAATTGCATAAAAGTCTGGACCGTAGTAATTAGTTTGAGAATTAAGTCTATATGCTCAATATGAGAAGAGGCGAAATAACACATTCAAATAATTGCATTTTTTAGTGAAAATCGAAACATTTTTTTAAGATTATTTTGTTTGTATTTTTCCTGGTTCTGGAAATCTAACGAAAACATATGACCTGTCACATGGCAGGAGGCTGCATTTATTGTTCCAATATCTACCGGCATTGGAAATTAGTAATGTAAGATAAGATATTTAATGCATTCAATGTTTAACTTTCTGAAAATCTCGTTGCTTGTCGTGTACTTTTAAGACCAATCATGACAATTTTCCGAAAGTGTTTAAAAAGGATTTTCTAAAAATTGTTCCAAATATTTTTAAAGGGTTTTGGAAGATTAGGTCTCGACTAATGCACCATATCACAATGCGTACGGCCAATTTTCATTATGAGTTTAATTTTTCAGCAATGTTTTAAGACATTTGACGCTCCCGTTAAACTTTTTTCATTACTTGTGAATTTTATGCATTTATAGATGCAATTGCACTCGGTGGCTCGTAGATTAGCGTGGTCGCTTTCCTCCGTACGATACCCGGCGGGGACAAAATAATAACTGTGCGCTTTCCTTACAAATGTCCCATTATCTATTGCTGTTTGACGACGAGAAAGCTCACCCTAAGGTTATGAAGACCAGAATATACGGTGAAGGAGTGTATTCGTGTTAACCACACAAACCCTTATTCCATGGCTGTGGCAATGCTGGTCAGTCAAGGTCGGTCGGGCTGTCGAGCCATAAGATAGATACAAATGCTTTAATTGATAAGTTTTGAAGTTTGTCAAAAATATCAAATATTTGTAGTGTTCTTACTGAAACGGCGATTTATCAAAAAGGTTCAAACGACATTCTGTTAAAAATGTTTCCAAATTTTCTCACAAATTTCCTCATCAAAAAGGATTTGTTCTCTTTTATGATATTTTGAAAACCACATTCCAATTAAGTTATTGTAGGTAGTCAAGTAAATTTAAGTTTTTTAATTTAATAGGATTGTTTAGCAAAAGTAGATTTTTTCTCGTTTTTTCGAGTACAGTATTTTATTTTTATGACATAATTATTTATAACACAATTATTTTCACTTTCGTGCTCAGACACGATCGTCTCTTCGCTCTTTATACGACTCCTCTATTCACTTACCTGGTAGCGCCGCGCTGTGGGTATGTTTAGAGCCAAGCTACCCCAAGAGCTGATCTCAGAATTTGTATAATAGTTCAGACACTCAGGTGACTGAAAACGAGTTAGTAAAACATTCCGGAAATTCCTTTTTCTAAGGTACTGAATTTGAATTTGAGGCCCTCATCTCGAGAAATGTCGGCTTCACAAAGAAAATTGAAAACAACCATACATATTTCGTATTTCTTTTAGTTTTTCGCTTTTATCTCTCCAAATACTCGCTTTATATACAAAATTAAACAAAATGGTCTCAAATTGCATGTCATCGCTTTATTTATTTTTCGACACATCTTTCAGGCTCTAGGTCTCGCTGAAAAACGGCGACGTTTTGGCCCTTTGACCAAAACGGGAGAAAAGCCCTCTCCCACTCCAATACCCAGCGATGGCGCTTTTAGTTTCACTATATCATATTTAGAAACGACTTTTACATATGAATTTCTGTCATTTTTAAATGATTAACTCTCCGTTACATGTGGAATGTGGAACGCGTTTGCTCCCACAGAGATATTTGTATTTTCTTATATAACCAAAATTTGATGGAAGCGAGAGAAAGATAATGCAGTACAATGCGATATGCTCATGTAATATATTTATCAATATATTTTGACACGTGCCAAATTACGATGTAACATTAACAACAAAACTAAAGAGGGATTTTACGATGAAACCACAATATTGAAATCAGGTAGTTTCAATATGTGTTTCGTAAAGTAATTTTTAGGATAAAAGGAAATGGACCGTCACTTCGCAATATTTCTTCAGAGACTCTAATGTTTATCGCCAGGGAAGGCCGTAACCATGGTCTCAGAAATATACATATATCCAAATATCGATAAAAGTATCCATTACTTCTGACGTCCTTTACTATGTGATTATGTGAAGCGAGGAATTGCTGGATGATATCCTTTTTTGGAGCATTTAACAAGAGCTGTTTTACACCCTTTAAGTAGTTCATGACCACTGAGGATTTTCTGCTCTTTTAAAATCCACGTACCTCAGACGAGGTCGAACCCTGGGGGTCTGCGGTTCTGTAAGCTAGCTAGTTCCCTACTAAGGAGAATCAAACAATGCTTCACTATTCGCTAATTATCATGGCTTTATAACTTCTCTTATAAATAAAATCTTGTACAAAACCTATTTTACTACGCCACTACTCCCCTGCTTTGAAGCCCGAGATAATGGGTGGTATGAATAAAACGGAGCATGTACTACTCACCCACATTTTCTGAGTAAATACTTCAAAGTATATTAATAAACTTTCTGAGTATATAGTGGGGTTTGGGTATGTACTCGTATTTGAGACTGTTATGAAAATTTACTCCAGGTTCCAGACGAAAGGGGGAATATACTCGAAATTGATATGAATAAAACGGTAGCATGTTCTCAGTATTGCAACTATTTACTCTATTTTTCTGAGCAAGATTTATAGTTAACTCACTTGTGAGTTCCGACCGGTTGCAACTGAAACAAGTTTGTGTAGTTGATGGCCGTACCAGCGAAATGAATTTTAAATGTTTAGGTTTTCACAACACATTTTCAGACCAAACTATTTTTCAGAGCTTATATTTTGCATTACCATTAACAATAACACTTTTTTGTTTTCTAGCTTTGTTTCTTAATATAAAATCATGGTTCCACCTTTGAATGTCATTCCTCAACATTTATTTTTACTCTTTCCTTAAGGCGTAGCGAGAAACTTATTATGTAATGCTGCTCGAATAAATGGCGAATTTTTGGCAGAGAAACTCTTATTACAGGGCCCTGGGAACAAAAAGGTGGATAAATGCGGTTGCTAAATTACGAAAAAAATAATCTAATACGTGATGTAGTCAGAATCCATTTTTGTGGGTCCTTGATACCGAAAAAATCGAATGACTACAAAACATCTGTCTGTCCATCCGTCTGTCTGTCCATGTGTGAACAAAGTTAGCGGCTAACCCGTACAACCGATTTCCTCTAAAATTTGTATTTCCCAATTTATATGGGTGATGTCTCGTCTCCTTGAATTTGAAATCGTTATTTTAATTTTTGGGGGTATTGTATATGAAACCTATGGGACATTTTCGAAAATTTCAAAAAATAGCTTCATTGTTTTTTATTAAATTTTCTTGTTGGATAGTGTAAAGGAAGTTTAAGAAAATGGTGTATGTGTCAAGATTGTTGCGAACACTAATTTTTTGACAATTTCTCTTCGGCGTTCTCTTCGTCTTCTGTATTCGACAAACTCTTTTCAACGTTTTACAACTAAAGTATTAAATATAGAGATTTTTCCTTAAAAGAAGTCTGTTCCTTGAAGATCGATTTTGAAACAAGGTCATGTACACCTTTTCGAAAAGTTGGTACTTTTGTGTAGTTTAGTGTAAAAAGACGGGCGAGAAAATACGCTGTTTTAGAACCACTACTTTTATTATTTATTAACGATATTTCCATGAAATTCAATTATACATTTTTGTTTCAATTTAAATTTCTTACAATACTAGAAATTTACAAAAATGTGTTATCGATACTAGTATAATTTGGTATATAATTTAAGTTCATCTTGAGAAGACATTCACTATCTGTACATCATATGAGGATGTTTTTTTAACAGTTACGTACTTGTATGGCTATGTGGCTTTGTAGCAGTGAACATTTTCTTTCATGTTTTAATCATTTCAGAAGAACCCTACGATGATTAAATTACTATATAAATTAATTGTGATTAACTCAATGTCATACTCATACTTCATGTCACACTCAATGTCGATTTTTCATTCTTTAGAACTTTTGAAGAAAAGGTATAACAGCGAATTTAAATAAAATGAAAATTTAATTTTCTCTGAAAATACTTGCAATTGTTGAGAACACAAATTCATCTCATTTATTCTGTCGTAATTATATAGTACTATTAGGTTCTTTGTGGTAAAATTAATCTCCTTGAAAACTTAAAAAAACGTAAAGATTTCGTGCATAAGTTTTTTGTTTTTATTTTCTCAGAACCCTGAATGACCATAGTCAACTTTATGCTCTCCAATCGCGCAAAGATAACCTGAACAGTATTCAGGATATAGTGAAAAATCGATTCACCTAATAGTTTGCACATCTTTAAAATTGTACTATGAAAAACTGCCACCATTTTACGCCCATCTTTATTTTATCCTTTCTATCTTTGAAGTAAGAAAGTCACGAAAGTAATCTATTAAAAAAATTATGAAATAAAAACATTTTTTCAAATTAACAATAGCTGTACTTCTTTTATGACATTTTCCAATTCTTCATACACCATATTTTTGTGTTATTTCACGAAGAAAAGATATACGAGATTTCTATCGTACTCTCCTTATTTCATTAGCAATGAAAGGATGTAGGTTGTTAAGATCTGGGGACTTGGTTGAAAGTAATAATGATCATGTGGAATTATACCCTTATCCAAAAGAGTCGCTTGCTCAGTAGAAGAGGGTGCTCCCATTTACAGCATCACATGCAACATTACCAACTTAACAAGCACTTTGTGTCGTCGTCCAACAATCGTAATGTTTCCAAACCGCCCGCGATTACGACATGCCAACCCTTAACAGAATAAAGCTCGACCTTTTCTGCTTTTTTCTTTCTCTTCCGTGAATGGATTCTGTCTACGGTTTCAACGCATTCTGTTCTGTATCTGCCGCAACCTCGGAGCGCTCCCAGTGCTTTGCAAGTAGTTTCGAGATTCTTCGTCGGCCGCCTACCCGCGGTTTTAATATAAAAAAGTTTCCCTTCCTTTCACGGAAGTTGCCCAACTGCGAATACGGGATTCCCACTCCGCCACCCCGCTATTCCCCTGCCTCGACCGCCCCCGCCCCTCCTCCTCACGGGCCGCTGTTTGTTCCCGAGGGCGGGGGCGGCAAAGCGAGTCTAGTCCCAGCTAATAATTCAGAAGACGAGAGATACGCCAAACAATCAGAGCAGTTCACACAGGTCTTGCTCGGCATACCCTCGGAAATGAGCTCCCGGAGCATAAAGGCCATTCTCAACGGGGAGGACACCGGTATCGATTCCCGATAAATAAAAGTCTGAACGGCGATACCAGAAGTGGAAGTTCCGTAATTTACCTTCCGGTTTGCAGCAACCTCCGTGCAAGTTGCCACAACATAAAAAGCAGAATTAAACCGGCGGGGACGGGGGCGTGGGCGGGGTGGGGGAGGCGAACGCAGGGGCCGTTGCAGCTATCGCTCCAATCACCGCTCTCATCATTCACTCCATTGTCATTGGAGAGAGAGTGCAGCAGCAGCCTTTGTTTCGGTTGTTTATGTACTCTGTTGCAGGTATATTATTCAAGCGATAATAAGCTCTCGTGTAACTCAGGTTAATGACGAAGAACATGTGTTGTGGCCTCAAACAATCCACTCCTTGAAGCAATGTCTTCCGCTCAAAATAATAGCGGTTGAAAATGAGATGTATCGCAACTTTCTGGGAGGACGCCGCAAGATAGCATACACATTACCATAGAACATGAGAAAATCGTGAGCCTGTTTGGGTTGTGGTCTAATATTTCTATTTAAAATTCTTTTATAATTATGAGAAAATATCAAAATCAGAAATGCACTTGTCTCATTTAATTTTATATATTTAAACAAAATATTTTAAACACGAGTTCCGACATTTTTATATTAGAGTATTTGTTTTCTTAATGTAATTTCTGTGATTACTTAAATAATATTAATATATTCATGTTTTTAATGAATTCAGTGTAAGTATTGTTGTTCACTGTTATTAAGTCGAAATAAATTGTCTGTATTTTTGCTAAATATTTCCCATCTTCGCCACTGAGAGTTTTAATAACGTGAGTAAAAGGATCCAGTCTTCTCTCAAAATGTTATTGCGCATCAAATTCCTGAAAAAATTCATAACCTTTTAATCAACATACATTTAATGAATTGTTTTTGAATGTATCTGAACGCCATCTCACCTCTAGTAAGACAACGTTCACTACGATAAAGTGCCAGAACAGGACAGTAAGTTCTAATCAAGAAACTAAATGCTCGACTATAACCTTCACGGTGAGTATCTGAATCTCGCAAATAACACTTGTTTATCATACACAGGCGACGAAGATAATGCTCTCGTGTCTTTCGATCAAGCATCTCCCGTCTTATGTCAGGGGCGTCCAGAGGAAACCAGTGGCTTGGGAGAGTTGAACATCGAAGGCCCCTTATTCCTAACAAAGATTCCCTCCTCCCCACTTCAAAAACCGAATTCATTTCTCCATCCATCAGAAATAACTTATAGCTTTAACTCTGGTTTAGAGATAAATTTATTTTTCGGGACAAATTCTGGGACTCAATTAAGCCAGACCATGGGGCAAGTGGCCCTAGCTGCCCACCCCCTTTCTGAATGCCACTGTCGTGTGTATGTATGTACTTGGCGAGACAGCCCGCCTTGCCTCGCGGCCATGGATTAAGGGGAAATGTGTGGTCAGTACGTAGACATCCCCACGCTGTATTCCGGTCTTCTCAACCGGTGAATTTTCTCACCGTCACACAGCAACATATACTGGGACATTGCAAGGAAAACGCGTACTATAGTCTTGGCTCGTCCGGGAATCAACCCAGGGCCACGTAGTGGAAAGCGAGCACGCTGTGAAAGAGAGAGTCCCCCATTCGAATGCACCTGACGAAATATCTCAAAGTTCCACGCCACGGACCGTCCGAAGCAGCCCTCTCCCGGAGAGCCCTCCGCTCCCTCCGCCAGCAAAGGCGGGCGGCCCTCGCTCACGCGAATGGGGCGCGCGTCGGACCTCGCGCGGGGCGGCCCCCGCCGGACACAATTACGTAAACTGCCCGCGCAAATTGGCCGCGCGACGCGCGTAATGAAGCGGCACCGCAGCCCGGCGGCGGCGCGCGCGCGCGCTAACGCGCAGCAGAGCGGCGCGGGGCCGTCGGCGGAAGACGCCTCCTCGCTCGCAGTTGTTTGCGCGCGCGACGCGTGCACGCTGCGCGACAGACGCGGAGCTGGCTAGACCAACCCATCTGGACGCTGCCGAGGGAGTGGTTGAGAGAATAGTCATTCCGGGCGCGAACACCTTAATAAGTCGTGCATTGATCACAAAAGTGTATTACATATTGCAAAGATTCATAATAGTGCATTACGAAACGATGATGTAATGATGGGTTTTAATACACTAGTGTGATATTGCGAAACGAGCGAGGAAAGTGCGATCATTGTAAACTTCTCACGAGTGTATTCATATCCATTACATCGAGTTTCATACGGTACTTTTTTCTAAGGCGTATGGCAACTTTTCTAAGTAAAACTTACTCCAGTGTCCCGAGAGCTTTGAACTGTGCATCATGGAATTTTCTTTGAAGAAGAGAATATTTCACACCTTCACACTTTCGACACCTTCGTTCCACTTTAGTCTACCAGTATGTGCCGCAAGATATCTATTAATAAATTTCCGGGCGTGAAGATTCCACATCGGTCGACAGTATTGATGCTTGCAAAGGAACTTCGCACCCATGGAATTTTAATTGATAAACACAAGTGACGAAAGTGCCACAAGGAAAATATTTGAGGCGTCTATGGGTACTTTCAAGAGGATTCGGCAACTGCTTACACAACTGTTCGATTCATGAACTTTTTAAACAATGTTTATAGTGACGATGGAATAATTAGTCGTGGGTTATGGCCTCCTTTAACACCTGATCTGACTCCTTGAGACTTTCCTTTAGGGGTAATTATCATCATAAAACCAGATTTATGCAGAAAGCCCGCGTTCGGAGGCTGAGCTCTAGCACTCTATTGAAGAGAAAATTCCTCGAGACTTACTTCAAAGGACAAATCAAAATTATATGTTCCGGAGGTGCCAAGAATACATTCTAGCTCCACTAGAACATTGTAGAAGGACACCACTTTCAGCACCTTCTTTAATGTAAGTTAAGCGGTGCAGCGATTGTTCTCGTATGTGTCAGCACGGGAGTTGAGTCAGCGTTTTGCTGGGCGAATGAGCTCTCGGCGCCGCACGGGCGTCGAAGCCCGAATCTTTGGCGAACAATAAAACGAACCCACCTTTTTGCGGGAACCGTTAAAGGTGAATCTCTTAAATAAAAATGATAGTAAAGACACTTTTATATTTTTACTCGTAGATCATAAGTTTCCTTAAAAAGGGTCTTTAGCGTCCTGAATGGTATAACGATAAAATAAGAAATTTTAAAAACTTGTTAATATAGTTTGTTTTGAATAAATTTGCCTTGATCTTTCTTTGAAATTTCAAAAATAATTTCAGAAAAAACAATACAATTTCCCTAGTCAAGATGGCAAATTAAAAAATAAATTAGATTGGGTCATTTCTAAAATTACAAGAATCAAGTATTTTGTAGCAAAAAATATACGAAAAATTGTAACAAATTTGTGGTCTCTGAAGAAAAAAACAGTATTGAAACGACCTACCGTAGATAAAAAATCTTTTCTTACCGTGTCTAAGTTGTGCCTCGCTTTGGCCGACATTTTTCGCTTTACATTTTTTGACTGTCCTGTACAGATATTTTAACTAATAGATACACTTTTTAAATACACTAAACTTCACTTCACTACACTTACAGTTCACTTCTCTTTCTACTTCTCTATTGCACTACACTTTACAACAACTCACGACACTCTAATTCAGCTTCTACTTTAAATATAAGTATATTTTTATGTATACTTAATAAAGCAATGCATTTAATAGTAATTATCACAGTAATAATCATAATAAAATAATAACTCTTTTATTAAGCATAACTTACTAATTATTAATTTTTACTCTAAGTTAATATACTTTTAAATATTTGTAATAAGCATTATCACGAGTGTAGCTCGTTAAAAACGCATTTCTTGGGACTAGCTTGCAAAGAACACAAAAATCCATTTGGGTGCTTGAAATATTCCAAACAAACGCAAGAAACCTTTTCTTTCTGCTTGTATTTTGACGAATCGAGGCATCTCGTTTTCGAAAATATGATTTATCTTTGTTTAGATCGCGAATAAAAATACACATTTCATAAACTAATGATTTGCCATTGCTTTTTTTTGTTAGATTTATGATAAGTTATCAATCACAAGGATAAGTAGAAATAATACATTTACGTAAATATATATTGATAGTGGGGAAAATACATAATATGTTAACAAAAAATACAGTGAAAGGACACGTGGGTAAATTCCATGGGGCAGAAAATCAATCAAGAAGTTGAGCAGGAAACCAAAGAAAAAACAATGTTGAAATGTGTTTGACCAATCGCAAGTTAGAATGAGAAGAATCGAAAGATCGGCGCGCGAGAAACGAAGAAGAGTCGTTGTTTGAGCATAATTTAGCGCACATGAGAGACGGACCAAGGGTGAGGGAGATGAAAACACGCGGCAGACGATGTCCGGACATGGAGTGAGTCAGTTGTAGAAGAGTAAGCTATTTGTTTGCGGGAATAATTAGACTTAATTGTAAAGGCAATGTTTTAAGGCGGTAAATGTGCAATTAGAAAGGAAAGATAATTACGTGTGTGGAGAACCGAACACCATCGGAGTGGACCGAGTTCTTTTGAAAATGGAGGCTGGAGGGAAGCTGGACGTCGTTCAAGATTGCGGTGGATCTGCGCAAGGAAAGTAGCAAACGGGGAACATTGATTTTTAGTTATATTTGCCATTGTAGGAAGACCAAGCGTTGTATTAAAGTAAAAATTTAAATAAATAATTACGAGGGAATTGGACCATGCATGCAAAGAGGGAGTGATTTGTAGCGAGTATTATATAACGAAAATAGGAGAATTTATGAGAGAACATGTGTTTATGAAAATTGATATTCTTGTTGTTTCCAATAGAATATTTGAACGAATATATATGCTTACATATTAATATATGTATAAATGTTGTAACTGAATTATTATTTTTGAGTAACAACAAGAGTTTTCCCAATCCTACGTAAAAATGAAATACAATATCTACTTTGTGTAAATATTTCGTGACTGAGTATCTGTATAGACGTCATATCACACCCACACATGTATAAAATGCTATCATGATGGGGCGATCTTGTGATAACCTTCGGATAACAATGGGCTGCAATGTGGATTTCGAAATAGTAAATTCAATAGGATACTGAGCGAGCCGTGGCTGTTTCCGCCATCCGCAGGGAAGATGCCGAGCTGTACCAACCCAACAGCAAGGCGCACCCGAGAGTCGCCGGTGTTAGCCGCAGGGCGCGGTCCAGTCGCCGGTTCTCGCCACCGCAGCGCAGTGCTAGAAGGCGCTGCAGGCGGCAGCGAGCGTCACTGGGGCACCAGTCTGTTGTGGGGGGTGGCGCCCACACCTCCCCCAGCGCACGCCAAGACACACCGGCTTAGCTGGCTCCGGGCATCAATCGATGTCCCTGCAGTGCCTCTGACCCGAAGGTTCTAAGGTTCGAGTCCCGCCGGTGGCCGGATTTTCGACCCGAGTCACATACACGGGTGTTTGGGAAAACACCCTGCCGAAGTGGTCTAAATCTCTTAAAAATTGGTGGATGTGTAGAACACGGCATCGATAAGAAGATATTAAATTTGCATAGAGATGACATGCACGTTGCCCTCCTTTGTGTGACAGGTCAGGTCAGTGCTACGCCACATTCAGGCCTTTAGCAACATTACTGCAGGTTATACCCATGCACTCATTTTACAGTTTGCTCATATGTAAATAGGTTCATCTCTGTCTCTTGCATGTCGTCACCCTCCCTGCATGACGTTCATTTGTTTCCCTATCTGTCAAACTGGTCCCTTCTTAGAGTTATACTCGCCTCGTACGCACTATTTGATAGTAGTCGATTGGGGCGAATCAACCACTCTCTAATAGGTATCCAGGAAGCTCACGTCTTGGATAGTGTGGACTCTCACTCGCTCAACTGCATGCCGACTCCGCGCAGATCCGCTCCTCAATAAGCGTTCCCCTCCGGCAACCAATCTTCGAATACCGAAACGTAACACTCAATCGTTGCCTGTCTTGGCTTTTAGCCTGAGTGAGTAGTGTTTCCGGACGCGGCGACGGCTAAGGTAATTAGTCCCGTAAGTGTAATGTATATTTCATTGCGGCCGGCGGCGGTGGTTTTTCCTGCTGGATGGCTTGTTATGTCTTCAAACACTTTAATAAAATTTTAAATAATGTTTAAATTTTCACTTCATATTCAGCTTTTCTACCAGCATTTACGGATTTGTGCATTTGACACCACTAAGGTTTGTGTACCAACTGTATGTTGCATGACACAGCTGTTGCTCTTCTCTGTACTTATTGACTTCGATTTATTTATCAAGTTTTACATTTTTTAAGATTAGTAATCTCTACCTAAAAAATAAAATGAATGTTCTCAATATTAATGTTATAAAATAGAACATAAAATTTTTCCTCTTAAAAATGTTCTGGACCCCGCCTTCACCCTTGCAGTAGTGTGGCAAAAATAACGAAGCCGAATGCAGAGTGCAAACGCGGTGATGTCGCAGCTGCTAATCCCGGTGACGAGTGGTTGGCGAGTGGTACCCGGCGTGGGCCAGTGCCCGTTCTCACGCCGGGGCTGCCGGCGCGAGAGGGGGCCAGCCATGCAATCATGTAAATGTACTTGCACCTTGCCGTTGGAGCGTATGATGTAATCGATAGGAGCTGGAGGCTCTCTGTTGACTGTGGCGCGCGGCGCGCTTCGCCGCTGTTCACGAGCCCGAGGGTCTTCGCCCGCCCGCGGCCGTCCGGATTGGGAGGTCACTGTGCGCGCTGGAAGGGGCGGGGTGAGGGACACGTTCCCGCGTTCTTAATCATGTGGTGGCACAAAATAACATAGTTTCATTCATTTGTCTAACATTTGCAATTTTCGAAAATTCAGGCTTCAACGAAATGAAACCTGCGTCCCTGGATCCATCAAAGAAAAAAATTGAAACAAAAAAATCAAGCCGTTTTTTATGTTTTATAATTTGCATGCACTTTATTCTCAAATTCAGCGAAAACTACTCGTCTTTAAAATAAAATGTTATTTTTTAAACTCATAATTTCCTACAACAATTTACTACTATTTTATTTAAGACAAAAGCCTCTACAGGAATAAATTGTAGTGGTAAAAAAACTCATAATTAAAAAAATATTAGCATGACCTTGTTTGAAGATATGTTTCTGATTAAAACATTTCATTAAGAAAAAATATCTTCATAATTATAGTTGTAGAAAGAAACCGAAAAATTTTTGAATTTTTTTCAATTCTTGAAAAAACAGGTTTTTAAAACGAAAATAAGACCTGTAGCAATCTCTTAAGCGTCCTTTGCTTATTCCGAGGTCAACATTTAATACAGAAATTTGGAGCCTTTTTCGATATAATTTTTTTAAAAAGAATAATAAATTGCCTATATTTCATGTAAAATTACGCGAAAACTACTCATTATGTCAAAAAATTGAATATAAATTTATTTAATGATGTCCTAAAACAAACGAATTTATTAAGAATAAAATATCCATCTTCGATATTGTAGTTGTAGAAAGACGCTGAAAAACGTTTTTAACTTTTGTAATTTTCGAAAAAAAATATTTGAACGAAATTTTCTAAAGAAATCTTTATGATATCTAAGGAAAAAGTTCAATACAAAAATTGTAGAAATGTTTGAGAAAATTTCGAAATTGAGGATTTATTTAAAGTACTCCCCAAAATCAAAGTATCCGTTTCAAACTCGCAGAACCTTGTGTTCACTCAGACCAGTCGGAGAATATTAACTTTGATGAAAATCATCTGAACGGTTTAGGCGCTAACTTTCACCACCGACAGACGGACGGGCGGGCCTACATTTTATCGCCAATCGAGGGTTCCGTAGCAAGGACCCATAAAACATAGATTCTGACTACACAATGTATTAGAGGAAGTAATTAACTAAATATAGGAACACGAGCTTTTTCGTTACCAGGGCCCGGCAATAAGGGCTTTTGTATAAAATAATCGTCGTTTTACGGCGCACGTTTGCAATAATTTCCCTTCTTATGAAGTAAGGCGAGAAAGAAAACATTGTCTCTAATAGGTGATAACGGGGTACAGTAGCAGCATATTATTCCCCACGAAGGATCGGCTTTAGTTTTATGAATACAATAAAATTATTTTTTTGCCCTTACAATATTTCGCTTCCGTCTATTCCGTTCCATCTATTACCAGAAACATTCAAAATAATAATGAAGCATTTAAAAGGTTTAGTTTAAATAATAACATCTGTATTACATGCAACATTTGCTGGCGAAGAATATTTTTGCCGACAATCATTATAGTAATAATACTGCTGAAAACATGTATTACAAAATAACCAACAATGTAAAACATAATATATAGTTTGAATGAAGGCATTGTGATACACTTATGTCAGTGCCGGAAACACAAATTGAAAAAAGATGTATTAATGAATTCCATATATGGACGCCGTTTATATTTTTTTTACATACTAGCACTTTAATGTACATATATAGTGTTTCCATTCCCCCAATAACAGTTTTATTTTGTTTCGTCACATTTGATAGCTTAAATGGGTAGAGATGTTATCCAATGAAATTCAACGTGTTACGTATTGACAACAGGTGAATTGAAATGTTGACAAAATTTGTATGTAAACTCCCCTGCACTCTCGTCAGAAAAGCTATTCATCATCTCTTTATCTGTCGAGCAGCAAGAGCGTTGCGACCTTGCTCCCTTGTCGTGACGCTCGACTCGCACAATCCATTTGAAAGTAAAATCAATGGCGTTAATAGCTCGTTTTTAGTTTGTGCAAGGACGTGTATTATAGACTTCGACGACGCATTATTGGCTTTCCTTGGCCTTTTCATGTGACCGGATTATTCCATAATGGATTTTGCCGCGTTTTTTCAGATTTTTGAGCTTGCGGAATTGATAGGTCCATTAGGCACATTCAGACCAACATATGTTCATGAACGTTTTAATGATTCAGGATCATTTCAATTCAAGACTGTATTCAACTTCAAGAATATTTTTAGAGAATACAATAATCAATAGTGCCGTTATCTTTTAAGTCAGGGCAATAGAAAGAGTGAAGTTTAGATTTGGTAATAGAAAAATTAGTTTTTTTCCAATTCAGAAAAAGTATATGTGCATTATCAATTTAGAATATAAGCATAAATTTACGAAAAATTTAGCAACCTCTGCGCAGGTGAGGGGTGTGAATAGTTTTGTTAGAATAACAGAAGGACTAGAAAAAATACAAAAAACAATTAATCAGTTCTGTTTTTAACTAAAAATGCAAATATTTGATTACTTAATCTGTTCTCAAATTTCTCAAACCTGTTGTTAAGACTATATTCTTATAACCAATGCGTCATTGATTACGACTCATTTGACAGCATGGATAGAACGAGAAGAAAGAAGATTCAGTATACACAGGTGGCATTTCAGAGTAGAAAATTCTTGCTGCTCCAGAACCTCATTTCCCACAGTATTTCCCCACCTCATTTTTGACAGCAGTAGTTTTGCTACTGCAAGTTGAATTCTGCCGTTGGCTGGAAAATAATGATACCTGAATCGTAATGGTCGAGTTTTATGAACGGTAGATTTGCATGGTTTCTTCGAGTAATACCAGGCAAATGCAGAAGTAAAATCGGGACACTGAGAGCGCCTGATCTTTTCTTCCTCATCGAGGATCTTTTCTTCCTTCCGAGGGAGAGAATGCCTCGAAGTCGACTTTTAATTCTCTCTTGCATTCCACATCCTAGTCCTAGCGGGAGAGGAACATCGCATCTGAGGATTTATTGATTGAATGGTTTATTGATGTTTCCGGCAGCTTCTACGTCAACTCTACGTCATGCCCGTTTGTAGTGCATGCTTTATCCCGGGAGATGGAGGTATTCTTCTGGCTAGATCGTGAGATCCGGTGCTGTCTTACATGTCGGCTGGCTGGGGATTTCCCCCTTCATGAATCTCTCCTAGTGGGGCAGCGCCCAGCCGTAACAAATTTGAAGTTCACGACTGGTCTCCAGACAAATGTGGAACTGTAGTGAGAGCTAACTCACTACACTTCCACTTTTTAATTTCCGAAAAATGAGGTTTTCAACCAACATGAGACCTACACCTTTCTCTTGAACGTTCTTCAAACTATCCACTGACAAAAGTTTATCAAAAACGATGGAGACGTTTTTGAGAAAAAATGTTTAAACAATAATTACAAATTGCCTATATTTCATGCAAAAAAAACGCGGAAAATACTCAAATTTTTGACATGACCTTTCACAAATTTGTACATGACATTCTTTCAAAATCTATCTATAAGGAACCGATTTTATGCAGGAAAAAATCTCTATCTTTAATATTTTAGTTGTAGGAAGACGCCGAAAATAAATTATTTTTTTTCATTTTTCGTAAAGTTAAGAGTTTTCAACGAACATAAGACCTGCACCATTTTCGTAAATGTTCTTCAGACTATCAACAACAAAATTTAATAAAAATCGATGGTGCCTTTTTTTTTTTGAAAATTTTGAAAATATCCCTGTAGCTTCATGTAAAATACCCTCCAAATTAAAATATCACTTTCAAATTCTAGGGACAGAGACATCAGTCAGATCGATCATGATAGATAAATTTTGGAAAATATCGGCAGAACGGTTTAGCCGCTAACGTTGTTTACACATAGACGGACAGACATTTTGTCGTCAATCGACTTTTCCGTACCAAGGAGCCACCAAAATGGATTCTGACTACACCACGTGCTAGAGATTATTTTCTAAATTTAGAAACTGTATTTATCCACTTTTTCGTTACCAGCGCGCTGTAATATTTTTTTCTGACGAAAATTGGCTGGTTTTTCGCGCAGCATTACATAACTTTTTCTTCTTTAGAAGTTCCTTCTTAAGCGAGAAAAAGTAAAAATAAATATTCTTTTCATTCACAACCGTAAATGTCATACTAGCAATATATCCTCCTTTCACCATCCTTGCAATGCAAAAACAAACTACCTGTCATCAATTGTGATTGTGTGAAAGAAAGTATTGAGTGGAGTGATATTACCCCAGAATGTCAATCTGCCAAAAATGAATTAGAACGACTAAAACTATAGGAATAAAGGTAATAAAATTATAAATAAATAATAAGATTAAATGTTTTTATTAAATTTCGTTTTGAAAAAACACATTTTATAACTATTGGCTCACACCGTTTGGAATTCGGGCATTTATCCAAATGGTTCGGTTCGATTCCCTGTCTACAGTGCAATTGTGAAAGCGACTGCTGCATCTCAAACTGCGCGGAAATGAAGATGACTTGCGTCGACGCGGCCCCGAATCGGAATGCAGTGGAAAACACCCCTTTATTGCGGCCGGGAGTGCGAAATTGCATCATATGTATGTGCTTGTCTGAATATGTAAAAGTGCTTTGTCATCATGTGCAAAACATGCAGAAGTACAATTAATTTAGATATGCGTCATGGGAAGTGAACTAATATTCTGAAAGACTTTCACGCACCGAATCAATACTTATTTGGAGTCCGTCATGATAGTCCTTATTTTCTTCCACACTTAGAAGAACTCGCTGTAGTTTTCTTTCATCGTTGTTACTCAGTTAAATTCTGTAAAAGGAAAGGTAAATGCCACAATATGGGGAAAAGAATATCAGAAATTTTATGTCTGAAGAGTGATTTTTTTAACACCCTGAGAAAAAGTTTGCTGCATGCTCCGCATATAATACGAAATCTTTTATTTCTAAACTATCGTGCTAAACTATTTGTTTTATAGTTTATTTAATGAGTTTCGTAAGAAAAAGCAGACTGGCGCCGTAGTCGATGGTGTCTGCGATGCTTCACTTCTTCCGTATGCTGACCTTTGCGGCACCATATCACATTGCAAGTTCCTTTCATTATCAGCAACCTAGTAGAGCTTGAAGGAACCACAAACCGTTAGAACACTTTAACACCGAGCAGTCGCTAACGAAATTTGAAAGTGAGTGCTGGGCTCACCCCTCCTCCTACGATGCATTAAAATTCACAATTCACGAACATTTGTTTGCAAGATAGATACATCATTTAGGCATTAATAAATTATTTAGATATATATTATTTATTTTGTAAACAAATAATATATATCGTTCCTGTATCTACCTATAGTTCTCTAATTTAGTCGTTCCTGTATCTATCTGTAGTTCTCTAAGCACGTCTGGAGAGAAGTGGCAAGTGGTAAGACCTGGAAAGTGCAAAAGGAGAGACACGCAAGATCTTGCATTGTATTAAGTCACTCGCAGATATCGTTTCATTCGATGCCCCTTTTTCCACGTTGTCTAGAGCTGCATAAATTATTAGAGTAGACATTTTGTGATAATTCCAAGGTGATAATTCCACATTCCAACGAATACGTTCCAGACATTAATGCGAACACCCATCAAAATCATGAATAACCCCATTTTGCAACGTTGGCCGCTGCGAGAGTGCAAGAAGAGAGCCAACTTGGTTCTGTACGCTGCCGTCGGGGATGTGGAGCTGCACCAGGTTCCTCGGCCGCGGACCCAGCGAGGCGACCAGCGCGATCGAGATGCTTGCTCCCACAGACTCTCGATTGGTTTTAAACCAGTGGAGTAAGGAGTCCAGGTGAGTACTGCAAACTCACCCGGTTGCTCCGCGACCCACGCACGTGCATTGCGAGCTGTATACCACGTTGCATTATTCTGTTGATAGATGTACACGTATGCTTCCGCGGCTGGAGTGCATGGCTTTTTGGCTGACGGGGAAAGGCCGCGTGGTTGGCTGGGATGCTGACGTTCGCCTGACATATCGCAGGCTTCCTCAGAGTCACTACCCTGAGGAAGCCTGAGACACGACAGGAGAAACGTCGGCCTCTCAGACATCGACTCGGCGTTACCCGGATAGCCAAGAAGTCTGTTGGTAGATCCAACGTACTGAGAAAAAAAAACTAACTGCACATAGGAATGGTCATGGTCTCCGACGATGGCTACATACTTCTGTTGATCCATTGTTCCTTCTAAAATGGCTGTATCTCCAAGGGGATGCCACGAAAACATTCTCCACTCCATGGCGTTCCCTCTTCCGGCCGGCGATTGTTGCAGGGCGTTTGCACTCACACGTTTCACGCCGTATACGCCAGCGACCATCTGTCCGATGGAGCAATGTAATTAATCTAAAAAGGCCACTCAGTGGACGTCCAGTGGCGGTATTGGCAATAGGTGCAAATTCCATTTCATCTGGGTGGGCAGTTGCCCTTCAGGTGCATGTACACATCTGTACACATCTCCGCAGCTGTCGTTCTCCCCTGTGATCTATGGCTCGTGGTGCGCTACAGTTGCCTCGGCGCCGGGTTTAGATACGACCATTTTCACATGCACGAAGGACTTTAACCACGGCGGGACGCGAGCACTTTTCAAACTTAGCCGTTCGAAAATGAATCTTGAAACGAAAACCGATGATCATACCATTTGGACATCCGGTTAATAGCTCTTTTCTATATCGCGACAACTTCTACACTGTCTTCCACATCCCAGTCGACATGCTTAATTCCCTCCATTGTCAGTGCTGCCATGTCTCCCCTGTGAGGGGCTATTATGCATTTACGTCGAACGTACGCGGTAGTCAGATAACTGTGACTGGACTTGTATTTCCTCTGTTGAATAAACCAGAGCGTAAAAATGCTTTTTTTACAGAATCGTACATAACATTTACAAAATAAATTATTTTTAACTAAGGATCAATAGCGAATATTTTCGTACAAAAGAGAAATTAAACATTTCTCAAACGCGAAGTTCGTACTGTTTTTTTAAAAGCATTGTTTGACTTGTATATTTTACACTTAACACAACAAAGAAACATACAAGAAAGTCACTTTGTTAATATCGTTTTTGTAATACTCTACTGTTTCACCGACGTAACGTAACTAAACGGCGCACTGAAAAGTCACCCTTAACTGCCGGCGTCCGGTAAAAATTTAACAGTTCAGCCAGTAAAGAATAATGGAAACATGCGAGTTGTGGCTAAAGATGGCGTATGAGTAGTTTATTTTATGAGTATGGCGTTTGAGGAATGATTATGGTGCATGAGTATTTTATTATATTATAACGGATTTGATAGGTTACAAATGCCACTCATTATTTTGTTTTCTATCGGTTTTACGATAGAATGCCGGTTGATAATTAAGCAGATAATTCTTATATTTGTATTCTACTTATCCGTTCAACTTACATAAAATCTTCCTATTTAGATATTAATGAAATACAAATTAAAACAAATTACTTTTTCTATTGTAAATACATTATGGAGTATCTCTCTGATATTTTACGTTATTAAATAGGAAAAAATATAATTATATACTTCTGTAGTTATTTCCAGAGTGCGTTTTCGTTAAAATTAACGTTACAGGTAAAATCACCCTCGCTTGCAATCTACATTATCAACACTACTCCAAAAATCCACAGGGAATTAAAATTGGTAATTTGCGCTCGTGGAGTGCACATTTAATTACGGCACTTGTTGTTTCGCAAATAATAGCTCACTAAATTTGCGAAAACCTTTTGTTCCATTCCATCGTATATTCTCGATTTCACTCTCTTCTCTGTACTTAAATGAAGAGCGGTCAAGCTGAATAATTTCAAACGATGCGTGCTGCTGGAAATACTACATGAAAAGTGTGCTAGTGCACTGAGAAAACTGAATTTCAATAGTGAGTTCATGTTGTCGTCATTCAAATTCAGGTGGAATATCGAGTTTCCTTATTGGATGTAGGAAGAAAGTGGCATAACTTTGACTGTTTTTCAATTTTGTTGTTCACATGCTCTCAATAAAGTTTGAATTAAAACACAATATTTACCAAAATAATCTACAATGCACGCACTTTCATTATATAATATAATACGAGGGTTGGGACAGAAGACATGGCAACTATCTGTTTTTCTAAAAGTAATATTATCGGACTACAAAATTTTACTTGTCACGTGAAAGAAATGCTGCTTTAATGTGTGCTAGCATCAACAGTTGCTCTGTGCGAGCACTGAAAGCAATGTGAGACCAGTTGTTTGACTGCCTCCGCGCCAGACGAATGTAATCGGTTTTGAGCAGCGCTCATACACAAAGATAGTCGTTCTCGGTTAGAGAAATGCCCGAGAATATCACAGGGAATTGCTGGAAGCTCTTGGGAATATTATCCTTCAATACCGGACTAGTCGGAATACCGGAATAGTCGTGAGAAAGGCACGAGAGTTTCTGTGAGGTCACGTAGCAACCAATGATCTGCACCGCTTGTGGCAACCTGAGCGATAAGGCAGGGTGGTAATGGAGCATCTGCCTAATCGGGCCTTTGTCCGTAGAACGGATATGTAATGCTTCTGGGATGTGTGAACTCGTATATGCTGTAATGCTTTGGCCACTTCAATACGTTAATAAAAATAATAAACCCAATTTCGGTGTGTTGTTATATGTGCATGCACTTCATTCATTCTTTGCCCTTTCATATGTATATCGTATTTAAAATGTCCACCCGCGCTCATATTCTCAGAAGGAAAAAACACGTTGCCGTACTTATTCCCTAAGCCTCGTATTATTCGTAGCTTCTCCCGTCGAGTCTCAATATCTACCGCATCTACCTTCATAAGCCGTTATCGACTCCAACGCCAGCGCAGTCACCGTCGCCACTGTCCCACCACAGTCGCCGCAACTGCTGCATTCTGCTTTCAGTGCATCGCCGTTGCCGCCCCGTCTGTCACAACTTCCACCATCACCATCACCGCCACCATCTCAATCTCTGCCAGCGTTTCCATCTCCACTGCCACTTTACTCGCAGCGCCCTCGCGCGTTGGCTCAAGGGCCGTTATTCAGCACTCGCAGCAGGCGGCGGGCGGCGGGGCGGCGCGGGGTGCGGGGGCGGCTGGGGGGGGGCCACACGGGGGTGTGAGCGGGCGGGACCGTGGGGGTTGGAGGGGCGGCAGGGTGGCGGACGGCGGCGGCATTGCGCGCAGCGGGAGCTTATCAGGCGCTCTCGTTCCGCGAGCATCGCGCAGGTTTTCTCTTTCTCCGCTGAGCTCACCCCCGCTCTTACAACCACCCCAGAGCCCCTGCGCATACGCAGAGGGAGGTACGTCCCCTCTCTTCTCACACCCTCCTCCGCACCCGTTGTATGCGTTTAACGGCGCTTCATCCATTTCACGCATCATTACACAACTTACCTTCAATGTAGTCACCCTGCTGAATCCTGCTAAACTACCAAGTTAGTGTTTTTATATTGTTCATTTCATTCTGTTCGTTCTGCGTTTGTTGTTATTTCTCAACTGCACTTTTTTTCGCACTTTGCTTAATTTTACTATGTAAAAAGACTTCACCACACCTCTTTCTGGCAGTTTTTCTTGCCACAATCACCGTTTGGCTCATCTGTGTCTCGTTTCATTCTTCAATTTGCCTCTCACAATTTTTTTCATCTTTCTGAAATCTACCACTGTAAAAACTCGTAAGTGCCTAAGACACTTCCCCCAACTTTATTAAATCAATTTCATTTCAATTTTGGCTCTTGAAACTAGTTTATCAGCTACAAATTTTAGGAAAATTAGGAGTTCCTGTGGGGCTTCAAATACGGAATCTGTACCTAATTGCTTCTGGTTTAAAATTTTGTCAGCAGAAAACTCCGTGTGACCCCGAAAAACTGCCAGTCAGTATTACTTATGAAATGTTGATGAATTAAAGCAGAAAAAACTATAGTTTAATAAAATTTGCAGTTTAGAGAATATGTCAAAACTGAAATTATAGATTCCCACACAAGAATTGAAAACAGATTCTCAATTCAAGCTGTTTTGAACATACAGACCTAGTTTAAGAAACCGCTTCGTGAGCTCCCTTACTCTGAGTAGTTAGTTTTAGAATTAAGTCAGTTTTAAGGTTAATTTAAGCCGTCAAAAATTATATATGTGAATGTAATATAGTACTAGCCTATGAAACTTGCAATGTCAATAAAAATGAAATGAAATGAAATGTGTTACACGGTGAAAAATTTTGGTGACGCAGCAAAGGGTGAATAGATACAAAAAAAATGTTACTTGGGATATTTCCTTTTCCAATTTCCTAGATTAAATTTTCTAGATTTGATAATTTCAACGTGGAAATTATAATTCTGATATGTTTTAATGTAGACCCCGGCAAAGAGAAACACTACTTTTCAATGTCATATTATCAATCACTGTTTCGGTTATAGAAACAATTTTAAACTACTAGAAGATTAATATTGATGTTGAAAAAATGTAGGAGTTATCTTTTTCTATCTCTAGAGCAGTCGAATCTATTGATCGGGCGATGGTTAACAATAAAAATATGGAATTATAGAAAATGTAAGAAAGTGTTTTATTTCATATCTTAGAAATTGATAGTAAAAAATAAAGAAAATGATGTTATTTCATATTAAATTTTTTACACTCATGGATTTTGGCGTTCTGAAAGGGTTCGTTTTGTGTCCAATATTGTTTATAATATTGATTAATGACGTTATCATATATATATATATATATATATATATATATATATATATATATTATATATACTATATATATATATATATGATAAACCTATTTGGAAATGATTGTAAAACTCGTGCATTTGCAATGATGATTTATTTAATGTTGTCAGAGAAACAGAAACGAAAATTGCTTTTAAATTACAGACTGAATTTATTGTAATTCAAGAGTCTTTAAGAGTAAACAAATTAATACTGAATAAAAAATTAGTTTTTTACGTAGTGAAAGAAATACAGAAGTAAAAGAAACAAAATTATTCGATAAGGGCTTAGAGGAAATATAATCGGTATAAAAAATTAAATATTTGGGAGTAATTATTAACTATACAAAATATTTTATACATAAATAATTGAACCTCGTAATTGAACATCCATAATTGAATCTCATTATGATTAGTGTCATACAATACTAACTCAAGTCAAACATTCCGAAGTTAAGAAATAACAGGCGCAAAAAATAGAGCTATGAGGCTGATAAGCATATTAGACGCTAAGATATAGTTCAATAAGACGAATAATACATTAAACGACGCGAATTTTAATTGATAAGGAATTAAATCAGATATGGGCAATTTATTAAACAAATTCTAATGAGTAAAAGGTAAAACATCATGATAAAGAGGACATGCACATAATTTAGTCATTAATTGCAATAAAAGTGTCACGAAAAAAAAACAGATTACGTTATAATTTTTTTAAATTATTTAATAAATTGCCATTAATTTTTTAAGTTATAAAATTGAAGGTTTTAAAAGAAATCCTATAACATTTGTAAAACTAGAAAAAATTATAAATATTTAATATAGTTTACTTATCAAATGAAGATGTAAACAAATGTATTTGTATTTAATGATTCCCAAACAGACAAAGCGTCTAAAAAATAAACCAAATCCAATCTTTTCCATTAGGCCACATGAGACCCTGTCGGGGGCACATTAGCCGGCAGCCCGCGTCCGCTCGCACCCTGGCCAAGCCCTCCGGCGCGCCAAACCTCTCCACTGGCAGGCTCTGCGGCAGGCGGGGCCAGGCGGCAGCGCAGCACAGCGCAGCGCCGCGCCGCGCTCGCTCCGCCTCACTAACTTATTATTAACTGAATTTGCTGAAGAAAACCAGGTCAGGCCTTGCACAATGAGGTAATAAAATTCACTGGGGTAAGGAACGATACGACCTCCGCAGAGACGGCTCCGAGTTCGAGTTAGGGGGAGTCGAGGGTCTTCCGCAAGGGGGGGGGGACGGGGGGGGGCGAAAGAAGAGAAAATAATATAACTGAAAGGGAATGAACATTCAGAGTCCGAGGCGACACGAAGGTCTCGGCAAGAAGTAACTCCCGATGGTAACGAAAGCAAGATTGTGAATAACAAGATTCTCGAGGAATGTGGGTGTTTTTGAGCAGCGAGTTGCGACTTGTGACAGAATTCTTCATGCAGAGTAAGGCAGTTAGTGTAGCAGTTGTTCCCGGATCGACGGTGGCAATCGGGCATTTTCCCCACGGAATCTGCTTTTGGCCTTCGATTCAATGCTCGTGAAAGAATTGAAAGTAATCAGTGTATTAAGGTCAATACAGAGAAATGACGGTAGTACCTCATGCCTTCAGAATATTAATCCAACAACATATATTTGATAATCAAGTTCGTATCGGGCCAATCTATTCTATGAGTACAGAAGAAGGTGATTGTATCATAAGATGTATACTACGTCATGTCGGAATATGCAAATGATTAATAACCGCTGAGTCGTTTGAGTTATATTTTTGCCGTGAAATTAGTATTCTTTGCAAATACAGTGTTAGTATATCACAGCTTTTAATGAAATGCAGCTAAAGTTTATTTCGATGTATAAAATTACTCTAGATCTGTGTTTCCTAACTAATATAGCCGTACTGTCACATCAATAGTCAGAAAATATAAAAGGTACTTTACAGGGTCATCGGGGAGTAAGGTTGCAAACATAACTTTTAAAAGAGATAATAGATAATGAGCTAAAATTAATTTTTAGTATTTTGTTATATATTTAAAATATTAAATAACTTGAATCACTCCATGCATCAATACATTAACTCCAATAACTTCACAACCACATTCTTTTTAATGAAACAAGAAAACATTTGTTTCGAAATGTTAAACACGGATTGCTTCTGTCTCCAGAGAATTTCTGAGAGAAAGTATCCATATTTCTCGCTTTTTCGATGAACGGTAGTTGAAAAAGGAACGCTTTGAGTTATTCCATTGTTGTATTGTTTAAATGCTATTTTCAAATAAAATTTAATGTGTTTGTTAACAAATAATTACCTTGTGGTCTCTTTTCCGCGGCTTTGATGCGATGAAGAGACCATTTGGGGTGAATACGAGAATTCGAAAGATTAGAACGCGAAAGGATGTAGGTATTGTAATGGCTTAAAGGCCTTCGGCCTAGCCACATAGGATCAAGTAATCTAATTTGTTTGAAATAATTACCTATTAAATAAAAAATAAATAAATAACAAATAATTATTTACGAAACTAGGATAGAGTGTGATACTTTGGTGTACGTAATAGCCGAGACTGGCATTTTGATATGAGTATTTATTTGAGTTAATGAAAAATGGATACTTTATACATTAAGATATTTGAATTAAAAATTGAATTTATGATTAAGACCTGTCAGTTGACAATTTGCAATCCATAACGTAGCTTCTCCGCCATCTCTTTTTTCTAAAAACTTACTCATTTGCGTTGGTAGTGTTTACAAATTAACTAGTAGCGACTTACCGTGAATCAAAATATATAATAAAATTTGGCGACACTATAGCGTCCAGAAAACAAAAAATGTCCAACAACCAAAAAGAACCTGCGCCTGTAGAGCGGGCGGTGCTGTCCTCGAACGTCACGGAAGGAGAAGACGGGAGACCGACGAGGGTGGCATTCATTAGCGCGTGCGTCTCCCCTCGACGCGCGCAGCTCTTCAGCCGGCGAATGGCGGGGGTGGGGGGGTGGGGGCAGGAGAATGCGCGGGCGGCGCACACTGCTCCCAAATGGACCGCATTCACCGCATGGGAACACGACCACGAGCGCTGTCCAAGCAGAAAGTTTGGCTCTCGCCGGGGCTCTGAAGCTTAGATACATAGTAGATCTACTTTGAATCGGATCAACTTCGTTCGGTTATTAGTGATCTCAGATAAGTTATCGTTTCGTTACATCGTCAAAACTAAAATAACATATTAATTAACATTAATTGTAAAGACACAAATTCCTACTGTGTAAGCAGCTACGACCATGTATTGTAATTTGTTGCACACGATGCCGTACACTGGTTGAATGAAAGGTTTGTGGATTACAGTCTCACGTCTCAAAAAAATTATATTGTTAGTTTCTACCATTCATAAACATACTACCGCAAGTTACCTTGGCGCACAGATTCGTAGTTGTAGCCATAAAGAAGAGTCTAGAAACCTCTTTTCTAACAAATAGAAAGTAGTTCATACCCAAAGGATGTCTTCGTCTCGATACTGGAAATATATGTCTGCATCTCAATGAACTACTTACTTATTGAATCTAATGTGACACAATGGTTGCTTTGCGAGATGATGCAGTTGGTAGAATCGTACAGTTTTTTGCTATAGTCATCGACATCACTGAAGAAGTGATATAAATTCGATAAGAAATAGTAAATATATTTTTAAAACGAAACAACAAAGGGAAAACAACAAAAAGAAACTTTTCATAAAATAGAGTTCATTCTGATTATCAAAGGCTATACTGGTCTTCGTCATTTCGTCATTTGAATATACATATTCAATGACAGTGTAGTGAATTCGCAAATGTTATATATTATTTTTATTATGCAAAATATTGCAAAATATTATTTTTTCCTTATTTTCGCATACGTGCACTTTGCGTAGCTCGACGATGCTAGTGTGGGTACATATCTATTTTTCGTCGATACATTTCTAGATGTTTCAGGAATACAATAAGGGGGTGGTCCCTCATCCGTCACGATCCTTTCTCATCCTTATTCTAATTCCAGCTTGTGAGGTAGACTATATGCTGAACTCCGAAATTCCGAATGCATTTCCCATGATGAAGATTCTGGCAGGTGTTTGAGATACAAGACATGTCGGTCACTTCTTACAGGTGATGGGAGCAATCCCTAAATGTTGTCAATTCCACATTTTTTATAAACAAATTAAATACATTTTACAATAAGATGAATTACTTTTAAGTACAGTATAAAGTTATTTGTTGGCAAATGCTACTTTTAGTGTCAGTCAACAACAACATGCGTCCAATTATAGGCGCAGGGGCCTTCAAAAAAACGTAGTGAAGGAAATAAATTTTGTATAAATTTCCGGAGCCATACTTAATAGGGGGCATGGGGGAAAGTTCTCCAGCTGTCCCACCCTCTGGGTTCCCCTACATCGGCATAAGACAAATATATGTTCCACATTTAATTATTTCCGTGGCTCGCGAGTTGCTTCCAAATCGCAGTGAAATGCACGCTTCCGCTGCCGACCAGGCCCACTGTACCGCGGGGCGGCGGCAGCCATCTGAGGCCGAGTGTGCGGCCGAGACGCGGGAGCGCTGAGATCGACGAGGACGGCAGCAGCGACAATCAAAGGGCGCGGAGAGGCAGCGGAGTTGATGACGTCGGCGGGGGACAACTGATATTCCTTCTAAAGGGGAGCGGAGGCGGCTTCAAGAGCTAACGTGTGTCGCGCGAGATGACGTCGGATTGTGATGCGGATTATTGCGAGGAGAGGAGAGGGCACTGCTGAACTGACGAACCTCTCTAAAGGAAAACAGAGACTGAAGAGATCGAGGAAGGAGGGGCAAAAGGGATGACTCTGAGAATTGGCTGTGGAGCAGAAGGGGGTTTTGACGGTTGCGGTAAGCAGACAATCTGAAATGAAATGATCTTTAGTGGAATGAAGTATTAGAGTAGCTTACGCTCAGCAACTACAATATTTGGGCACTATTCGAAAAGAAAACACACATTTCTGAAATCGTAGAAATCTAATTGCACAACGTAAAATGCAGCAGATGGAAACGTAGGATCACAGAAACAACAGAGACAGCAATTGGCATTAAGTGTAGTTGAATGGGTGGAAATCAAAATATTTTGTATTCAGTTTATATAATTAATACTAACCCCCAGTGTCATTTTATATATATATATATATATATATATATATATATATATGGTATTTTCCTTGTATCTTTATTTAGTTGTATCAATAATCGTTGATCTTCAAGGGAATACGTTCTGTACAGCTCCACTAAGGATTAAACTCAATGTCACTTAAAATGAAGATCGGAACAACAAAGAATGCTGCTGATTTTTAATACGTGTTCATCTCAAATTAAAATAAGTACAAATTTACGTGCAATCCAACCAAAAGTTTTGCGATACATTGTTTTAAAATCTTGGCGATATATCAAATAATCACATTGCTACATCATGAAATAAAAATTGATTCATTTCCTCGATGTGAATACAAACTGTAAACACTGGTACTGTTGGACTTCCCAAAGTATACGTGTGAAGCGCAGAGATGCTTGTGGAGGCGGGCGGGCAGGCGAGGACTGCGGAGGCGACAGAGTGGGGCGCGAGGCAGCGCCGGTGGCGCGCGGGACGCGAGGCGAGGCGAGGCGCGGCGCGGCGCGCGCGGAGGGCCGTAATCACGCGGCGACGGCGGCGCCGCCGCGCGGTTGCACGGACAAGCGGCCCTCCACGCGCCGTGTTCACGTAACTGGAACATCCGCTGCTCTCGAGGCCCTTGAGCGCGCGCGCAGGCAGCGTGGCGACGCGGCCACTCCAGCCAGCGCGCTCCCCC
>BOPP01000049.1:2413388-2425165 GCA_017312745.1 Gryllus bimaculatus
ATATATATATATATATATAATGACCCTGGGTTAGTATTAATTACATAAACTAAATACAAAATATTTTGACGGTGCCATTGGTGGACGCTTCTGCCTAGCTCCAACGGTGAGACATTCTTATCACTTTGTTTTCCTTTCAT
Organism: Gryllus bimaculatus; assembly: GCA_017312745.1. Classification (NCBI taxonomy): domain Eukaryota; kingdom Metazoa; phylum Arthropoda; class Insecta; order Orthoptera; family Gryllidae; genus Gryllus; species Gryllus bimaculatus. Next base: position 2,413,529 of record BOPP01000049.1, read on the forward strand.
TGATTACACTGGTTAACAGTCAAATTGTTTCGGCGATGAAATAAAAGATTTCTAATTATTTTTCTACTCCTCGTTGCAAGTGTCGCATTAAAAGTTGGTTCAGTGGTCTCGTCTTCAAAATACAGGCGCTAGTGGAACACGACCGTCAAATGTCTGGTGCTGAATGCGTCCATCGTAACACGAAATAAAAGCGGCCTGGCGCACGAGCGTTCCGCGCTCATGTGTAATTTTTCCGGTACTTTCACTACAATATCATACTTAATAATAACATAATAACAATAATAATAATTTATTATTATTATTATTATTATTATTATTATTATGTGTGAGTCTCCGAATGTTTGTGTATGTCTGTATTGGGGGGGGGGGCTTTTTCGGTGGATCATTATTCCGACTGCTTTTATTGAATTGAGGGTATTAAAATCTAATAATACCCGTCGTTCATTCAAAATTTTATTTTGTTCCTTCTTTGTGAAATACGAATGTGAATCCCAATTTAATGTCTTTTCAAATCGATTTCAATCACACCCATTTTCTACGCATTGCTTTATTTCTCTTCGTGTTTTTTTTTATAATGCCCTCCTCAGGGAAGGGTATGTCTCCTTTATATGGGCTGTATTTTACAGAAGAGCCATCAATGTTAAACTGAGTTCATCCGAAATTGAAATAGTTGTGCTACATCGTAGCTCAGACTCCCTGAAATTATTTGTAACGGTTATGTAAAATGATAATAATTAAAATGCAGATTATGAACTTCTAAAATTTTTCTTATCTCATTCAAATCTCTCTTCATCAAAATGCTTAAAACATAGCACATCATGGCACCTCATGTCTATTATCTACTTTTTTAAATTCTATTTTCTTCTCTTTCGTCATTTGTCTTTCGGTGGTTTAGCAAAATGCATATTATGTACAATGAATTTATTTGGTCTCATTCACAGATAAATACAGATACGTACCTTAATCTTTTTTGAAATGTCTTAATTATTCTTTGGCTATTTCAAAGTCAATTAATGATTTTCAACGCGTACAATAATTGAGAGAAAACTGTGCATCATCCAGCAATGTGAAAGGTTATATGGTTTTGTTAGATACGCAGGAACTCGGGAAAAATACAAAAACATCGACAATAATAATTTTCCATGCGCATAGAAAAACAATGAAACAGTTTCTATTTTCACTGAAAAATTCATATATTTGATTGTGTTATTCCATCTATTCTCAGACCGCGTGAACCGTCAGAATTATCAACGTCATACGACAGCAAGGCTCTAAGGAAGAAGCCGCCTATCGTACACTATTTGATTTTTGCTACTTCTGAAGGAGAAATAAATTTAATTTTTTTTGGGACCGTGTATATCGTTAGTTCTATGTAGTATTTTAAATTTAAATTAAAAATAATCTAGTATTGCGTTTGTGATGAAGACATTTTCTAGATTTTCTGTTATTACTTCTGTTTTTTTGAGTATTGTATCTTCTAACACCCATTTTATTAAGTAAAATTCATATTTTGTTGGCCAATAATGTGCTTTGCAACCCCGGTTCCACAAATAATATGAATGACATTCAACAGTATTCTGAACTATTGGAAAAAATGAGGGCGCTAATAAGTATATATAATTCTGTGGTTAATTATGTGATTAATTCACTTAGGCAAACTGGTGGTTTTTATTGTTTTTTAAAAATTACTCTTCTTACAAAAGGAAGAGGACGCTATCTTATTTACACTGTCACTAACGTGCGTATTCTATTTGCCGTTAGAATACGAAAACTTACATTAAAAAAATATATTTTATTTCGCAAGCGCCGTTAACTTTCTCCCACTCCCTTAATCCTCCCTAAAATTTCCCCCAGCGTGACATTTTCGCTGTCGGCACTCGGTGTGAGCGTCTCACGACGCGGCTGGCAAGGGCGCGGGCGGGAGGAGCGGGCGGCAGGGTGGTCGAACGTAGACGTCCGTGGCCGTGGCAGGGGAACGGTCCCGGCGGGTCATGGCCACGCCAATCCAAGTTACGTAAGCACATTTCCGACAAGCGTCTCGCGGGAAACCGGTTGCTGTGCCTACGTGCCCTCTGCCCCGGACGTCTGGCCGCGCTCCTCACCTGCTTCGAAGTTCCGTGCTTTCCTTCTGGCGGAGTCGCTTGGTCTAGGCTGCGACAATGGGTTGCACTGGACTAAGCAGTCAAAATGGACCCCACTCAAGACTTGAGTTGACAGCCAAATAGACCGTGGGTGTCTCTAGAACCAAGGTCATATTCAGTATTAATCCTCGTCTTTGATTCTCTTATCCATTACTGTCATCGACGCCGTAAGTCCAGTTCACCATTCACATACATACACCAGTCATACATACACCAGTCACTATTTACACCGTCGAAAGAAGGTAGGTAGTTTCGTGTGGATGAAAGTAGATAAATTGACATCAAGATTAAATTTTTAACCAATAATAATCGTAGTCCATATGTTGGAAGAAATCACAGAACTGATAAATGAATGACTGGCAATAAAGGAGTATGTAAGAATAAAGGTAGCTTCATCGACTGTGACAAAAATTGTTCCACAGCAAATGCTGCGAATTAAAGCTGGAGACAGTTAACAGCAAAAGAGGAGAACAACTATCAGGCAATTAAGAGGTGATGTAAAACACTGAATACACGAACGGAATGATGGGGATAATACGAAGTTAGACATGTGTTTTGTACTTTTGGAGGACACGGAAGGACATAAAACTGGAATTGTCACCGAATCTTGTTCTTGTTTCGGCACCGCTGTTGACGCTATCGCCAACGCTTACGTAACGGCAGGCGAAGCACTCACTGCTGCTAACACAGTTCTCAACGCCTTCGAAACTAGTATTTACAGTAACTGTCGCCACAATGCGTTATGATTAAGAGAACGTCGCCATTTTTACTCCTACACAACTTGATATTCAGCAGAAACATCATCAGGATAATTGTCAGGACGTACAGTATCATTTCCACAATTCACCCGTCAATGACTTCTCTGCTACTGTGGTGTGACCGACATTGTAGCACACGGCACAATTTCCGCATCCTTAGCCGTTTTTGTAACGTCACTTCGGTGGGCTGAATACTTCTACTCCCAAACGCTTTACAGACACCTGCTTTAATCGTTTCCATCATCGCCATCACTGCCGTAAGGGCTATCACCGCTTTCGTTATTTTAATAGTTCGCCTCTTCCCCTTCACACCACACACCCTTACGATCCTGATCACTGAGGCATCACAGTCTCCCGCGGCGGGCGATCACAGTCCCAGTGAATCTCACTCACATTGCAGTGGTACCTACCATTGCCATAGCGGTCCTTCCCATCCATATTGACGCGAAAATGCTTTCCGCTCTCACCATCATCAACCCCTAAATCACGACAGCCTCATTCACTCATATCATCACCGCCCCCACCTCCACAGCAGCAGACGTCAACGCCAACGCAACATTGCCTCCGCCGGACAGCCGTTCACTACCATTTCCGCTGCTCTCCTTGTCCTCCTGAGCGCAGCGTCACCGTCGTCTCACGCCGGCATCACTACCACAGCAACCTTGAGCGACATCACCTTCCCGCCTTCACCATCACCAACCACCCTCGCCACAGCGATAGTCCCCATTTTTTGGACCCTCCGCGCAGCCACCTTCCCCACGGCTGTGGTCCCTTTTTCCCGGACGCACACCCGCGACACACCTCGCCCCAGCGGTCCCCATTCTCCAGGCCCGCCACGCAGCTAACCTCGCCACAGCGGTGGTCCCCATTTTTGAGGTCCATCGCTTTGCTACCCTTGCCAAAGCAGTGGTCCCCATTTTCCGGGATTGCCGCGCAGCCACCTTCGCCACAGCAATGGTCCTCATTTTCCGTCCCGCGACGCCGCCACCCTCGCCTCAGCGATAGTCCCCATTTTTTGGGCCCATTGCGCAGCCACCTTTCCCACGGCAGTGGTCCCCTTTTCCTGGCTTACCGTGCCGCCACCCTCGCCACAACTGTGGTCCCCGTTTTTCGGTCCCGCCACCCTCGCCAGAGCAGTGGTCCCCGTTTTCCAGGCGCGCCGCGCCGGGCCGCCGGCGTGGCGGTCGGCGTGGCGGTCGGCGTGGGCGTGGGCGGGGCCACTGCCCCACTCTCCGCGTGGCGGCGGTCGCGCGCGCCCTCGACGCACGGGGCCTCTAATCCATTCCGCTCCATTTAACTGCGCGTATTACGAGGGAAAACGAACCTCGCCTTCCGTAGCGCCTTATCATCGTCCCCGGCGCCGCGCGGGGCTTCACAGCGCCCTCCCCCCCCGCGCCCCGGTGCCCTACTTCGCCAACTATCACCGCCAAGTTCACAGTCGACTCCCGAGTTGGAACAAATTAACCCATGGGCGCGATATCGACGAGAAATCTGTTCTTTTATTTGTAGCAACTGCGAAGAGTTCGAGGTAATTAAGCGCATTACAGATTCATTGTAACACTTCGAAAATAACCTACTTCCTTGAGCAGACGAATGCCGTCTTAAGTTCTACAGACAAGAATGGTGTTATTCAAGCCAGGAAAATTAGACAGGGAACAAAGACTAGAGAGAATACACCCACAGTAAATATACACAAATCTTTCGGCCCACCATTCGAGGCAAGTGAGGTGCCTGAGAATCGATATGCGTCTATTATTGGTGGAATCTGTCTGTTCTGCTGCAATTAATTTTTTTAAATAGTTTTAAAAAATATTTTAAAAAGTTACTTTTAGACGAGCACTAGTGAAGGTGGTTACTTTCAGGGCAAGCACGGAGTCGTGGTCACACATGAACATTTAACCCTTTGAGTATGGACTCTCTAAAGTACTACCATTTCATTTCTTTGGTTTGGAAATTCCAAGGGCGTTTGCTAGAAACCGCCGACGCTAATGCGACGCAGAGACATTTAACGGTACTCTACCGTACTTTCATAAATTGAGATCTTTATACTGACCATTAAGATAGTTGAAAAGAAAAGTGTGATTGCTTCTAGATAGCGGGAGTTTTTTTTTTTTCAATTATTTCTTGTATAATTTAATTGAAACTAGGATATATTTAGTAACGATATTGGAGCGGCATCTGACAGTCAATACAGTAAACATAAACTGATTGTTTTACCTAAATTCGAATTTATAATAGTAGTCTGACACCACTGGGGCACTACGTATTTTTATCAATTTTGTTATCGGTCTGAATTTTTTTATATTGGGGATATTATTTGCTGCTTCGAGCTAAGTTATTTGTTTTATGCATTATGAGTTTGTGGAAGTTTCAAGATGTTACATGTACATGATATAATTGTCAGTGTTTTAAAAGAAATTCTGAGCAATATAGGTTCAGAAGCATCTGCGGCAGAACTCATGCCAGTTCAAGAAGGCTCACGTGAATGTGCACATTGTAGCCAATCAGCATAGAAAAAGGGTGCAATGTGGGATTGTGTCTGGGAAAAATGATAAATTGCTTCGGAAAATTGTAGTTGATGTACAGTACAGTAAATGATGGATGTTACCCACCAACTATTAAAAATTGTTGAAGAAATTGATCTAGCTTTTCAGCGTAAACAGTTTTGCGTAGCGGCCTTCTTTATTATTATTTAAGTTACGTAAACTAGAACTCCCGGAATATCAATTCCAAGTAATGAAACGCTTTTTGGATAATAGATTATTCACAGTAAAAATGAACAATACCTTATCGTTAACTACCCCAATTCTAGCCGGCGTTCCTCAAGGATCCCCACCCTCTCCAACCCTCTTTAATATCTTTAGAGCAGATATTCCTGAATTATCGACCTGTGCTAAGGCGCTCTATGCTGACGATACAGTAATCTTAACATCCAGCGACTTAATCTCTGAAGCAATAAATTACCTACAACAAGAATTAAATACGTTTTCTGAATGGACAAACAAATGGTGATTACAAATGAACCCCTCAAAATGCGAAATCAACATTTTTACGTTGGGAATAACAAAAATCCTTCCCCCTTTAAAAATAAATAATTATCTGATTGAATGGATCCCTTAAAATAAATAAATCATATATATAAAACTTAAATAAAACTTTTTAACTATTACCTCAGGATTCTCTACTTGCAAAAAATATCCATTTCATGTTTTGATCCCAGAATGCCTGTCTCGTTTAAATGTTGCATTTATATTCCATATTATTATTATTATTATTATTATTATTATTATTATTATTATTATTATTATTATTGGAACATATATTACAATAAGTTACATTTACTATCGTTATCCTTCGCATAGACGGAACGAAGGTAACAGTAGTACACTATTTTCAATACTATCCGTTTATGACAATATTATGAAAAAAATCCATTGGTCTCCTTGCTATCTGTTCAATACATTACATCATACAAAAAATAAAATTATAATGTAGTGAAATTTGAGCAATTTAAAAGACAGTGTTTTATTTTCACATGCGTAAATAACATTAGAATTATTAATTGAATAATTTAATAAATGAAATTGAAGAATTATTCGTTAGTTTGTTGACTAATCGAAAGAAAATACTCTTGGAAATGTTAGATTATGTCTGATTATAGATATTTGTCCTGGGTGCAACAGTTCAAAATGTTATATATAAAAATAAAAATATTGAAATTGAAAATGTTCCTTTTTATGTCTGGGGGTTCCTCCCGTTTTAAAATTTGATAAAATTCTACTTTATAAGAACAATTTTACATTATTATCACTACACTGTTTATAGTAGAATGTCTCCTTGTTCGCAGTTGTCTAAACAGACTTATTATACATATGAAGTTTATATAATGTGTAATTATCATAATTTCATTGCAAAATGACGTATAACGTTTAATTTCCTCCTTTGTTTACTACACCATCTGAGTACATTATTATTAACTATTAACATTACTATTATAGTCTAACTAGAACAAGCATTGAAGGAAAATATCATATTCTCAATCTGATATTCATATTCATTCAATTTATAATTGCTAGTTGTTGAAGATCAATGCTCATCACGTTTTGGGGAGTTAATTGCGCTTCCTGTCCATCTGAATTAGGCTCTTTAAAACCAGGTTGTACTTTTGCTCGAGAAAGAGAAGGATGGAAAAGATGTATATGGGGGATTCCGTCATTATGGCAAGGTTTTTCAGAAAGCACAGGCCTTGCTGTGAGGTTTCAAAGGCAACTCTGTTTCAACTCCAAAGAGCTCAATTAATATTCTGTGTGTGAAGAGAACGCGGATTTCACCGAGCAACTGAAGCAGTGAATTGTTCATTAGTGCATAACAGCTAGCTTTGTAGCGTACGCGTATATTTCAACCACAAGCGTATGAGGAGAAATTAAAAAAGGTATAGCTTTCTCTAAAAATATGTCAAGTAAGAAAAGTACGTTTCCTCAAATATCCAACGGTTGAGATTAATGAATACTTTTCACAATGTCTTTGTTTACCTTGATTTTCTTTTTATTTACGACAAAAATCAAATTACTTACGAGCTTCGTGAAGACGCATTTTTTCCCATAAGTTTATAAAATTGAAACAAATACGCCACTTAAAGTTTCAAAGTATGTTAAACGCCATACCGTCTAAGAATGAAAATGAAGAACTATAAAATATGCAGTTTAACAAACTATGTAATATATGACGAATGTTGATCTTTTGTAATACTCTGAGAACATAATTATATCATTTAGTTTCGGGAAATATTAATATCAAAATGGAAATGTACATTGTTCATTAAGTTTAGCGACGTATTAAAAATATGATTTGTATTGTATATTTATTGTATGCTTACTCATTGCTGGTTCACAGGAAGACCTAGTTCTCAAATAATAACGGGCTTTTGCAACGAGTGTTATTTGCTATTTATTTAAGAATCTGAATTTAGAAAGTTCCAGATAATGCGGAAAATATTTAAGATAACAGACTTCTGCATTCATTTTAAAAGCTACGGAGGGATATCGAGTTTTTGAGAGTTTTCTTTGACGTGTTTTCTTACAAGGCCAGTACTGATGATAATTATTGGAAAGATGAATACTACGTCCTGTTTGATGTGATATGCCAGACTGCTGTACTGTCTTATTTTTTTCGAGAATGGTTTTCGCACGTTCTTGTTGGAAGGGACTGCAACATCAATGAGAAAAGTAGATTTTGGCCCTTTGAGAGTTAGCACCTGTTATGTTAGAGAGTGTTGTGCGAAACTCAGCATTCAGATCTCCATTGCTATCCATTTTACAGAGGTTGACAAGTATGTGCATAGATTGTGAAGGGCGTGAAAAATTTTACCGTGGATTGGTTTTTCTGACCACTGGTCTTGCTTTTGTTTTTATGTTTGAAAGATAGTTTCTTGAAGAGTGTCCTGGTACAGATGCAGAGGGATAAGATTTTTATCTGATAACACTATTGCTTTGTGCATCAATGACAATTTTGATTTATTGAAGAAGTATTGTCTGAGTGCAGCGATTTGTTTTGAGTGTAGTTCCTGGATGTCAGTTATGCCTCTCTCTCACAGGCATATATCTCTCTATACAAGATTTTGGGTGATGCTTTTTATATTTTGTCATTGTTGTTCGAATTAGCCTTTGAAACTTTTGGAGGTCAGTTTAGAACAATTTAATAATACTGAAACTGTATGTAAGAACAGAGATTCCATAGATATTTATGGATTTTATAAGGTCTTTCCCTGTGAGATAACGTTTTTGTAAGATTGTAGTTGTAAAATTGTAAAAAAAGTGGTCGTAAAATATTTATGAATTCCATCAGAAGAGAATTTTTAACGTGAAAATATTTGTTTCCCACCGCTTCCATTTTCCCAGATACTTGTAAAGTTTACCATCTTCTAGGTTAAGCAATTTTAATCATTAAATACTCTTGTATCAACTTCATCTTTTACAATATGCAGAGTGCAATATTTGTCTAAGCCTTGTTCCATGTGAATATCATTTGAGAATGTTTCAACAGTTTCTAGAAGACTGTGGAGGTTTTCATTTGAAGGAGCATGTAGTTTTATATCATCCATATAAAAAAGGTGTTTGAGAGAGCAGTGTGTTTTTATGGTATCTTATTGCAACACCATCATTATTTAACATGTAATGAATTTAAATCAGAACCAGTGTACACGCAGACAGTCACCTTGAAAGATTCCTCTTTTAATTGGGATGGTACCAATCACAATATCTTACAATAAGTAACTTTCTTGAAGTACATCTATGTGTTCCAAGCTGTGAATGTGGTCTGAAGAAAGTTTCAGATTTCGGGATTTATTTTATGAATCTCAAGAATTTCAAGAATCCATGAGTTTGGGAAGCTATCAAAAGCCTTCTAGTAGTCTATATACAATATGTGAAGGTTTCTTTTGTTTTGTTTAATTTGCTTAAGAATTAGTGAGTCAATTTTTAATTGTTCTTAACAACCTTTTGAAAACTTGGTACATCATTATTGTTCTTCTGACATAATTTTGTTCTTGGCTAAATGTTTATAGATTTTAGAGGTGATAATTGCTGTGAGAAGCTTTTAGATTGTTGAAAGACATGTTATTGGGCGGTATTTGGAAGTCATTTGATAGTTGTCCTTCCGGAGTCAGATAATAATTCCTTTGGTAAAAAAAATAAGACAAATTTACAGATTATTTAATCGCTTGTGCATAGAGATCAGCCAAAATATAATGTGTAAATGTAATATTTTCCAGCCAGAAATTTTGAATTCCATCACATCCTGGAGCTTTCTATTTATGAGTCTTTGAGGAAGTTATTTGATATTATCTATGCTGATATGTGATGATTCCATTAGAGGTATGGTGTTACATCTCTTTCTTTCATCCTGCATTCACGGATGATTATGTGATAATGGTACGGACCAAATATTGCTCCAGAAGCTTTCAATTTGTTCTTGATGTGGTTGCCTATGTTGTTGAACATCAGAATTGTCACTTTGTTGCAGGTTTCAATAGAAAGCTTCCTCATTTCTTATGAAGAGAAAGTTTTGCTTCTTTTTTATTACTCTAATATATTTGCGACATTTAACACACTCGATAATTAGTTTTTGCTTGAGGGTGTCCAAGGTTCAAGAGTGGAACTCTGCATTATTTTCAAACCTCAAGTGTGTGTTGAGTTTTGCACAAATAGATTTATTTTGTTTGACGTGTTTGTGCGGTTTTCCATTGTATAATAATAATAATAATAATAATAATAATAATAATAATAATAATAATAATAATAATAATAATAAACTCCTAATTCTCATAACACTTTTAACTTACCCTAACACTTTCTTTACACTGGCGATCAACTCACTTGAACTGGTCTTTTTCTCAATATTATTTCTCAGTGTTTTAATCACTCTGTAGATCTTAGGATGTTCTTCCATTTTGATTTAGTCTCTCTCTACACTTTTGTGGTCTATAGTCTTCCGAGTAAGTTCTTTCCACACTTCTTTCATGCTGCTCCAGACCGCGCGTTTCTAAGTTCTTACTTAAAGGTATCGTCTTTTCTTGGCTGTTGCATTTCTAGATCTCGTTTTCAAACGTAGGTGTCCTTTACAGTGGTGGTTTGGGCCCTCTGCGGTTCGAGGTACTTCCAAGTGGATCTATCTTTTCAACGCTTATCGGATATTTACAAAAGGTTCAAAATAGTCGCCATGCGGATACTCCGTTTTCTTAAGAGCAAAACGACATTATTCAAATTTTTTTTAAGACTGAAAGGGTGGTAAAATGAAAGTAAGGAAACAAAAGGTGATCGATTTTAAAGTCCACAGTTCAAAAAAAATATTTTAAGAAAATACCAGAATACAATGACAAAATATAGATGCAAACAGGAACAATACAGGCGCAATTTTAAGGTGTTCCTAAAGTTCTCCGAAATAAATATGTTATTCATCGCACAATTTTCTTTACGTATTTCATAAATGTGACATGTTTGTCTTCTAACAAACACAGGTGTTTGCAGATGTGCATTGGAGAGTATATGGGGGCAGACAGATTGGAGGTTCCGTTTTGACACATTGAAACTGACCTATGTCTTATACAAAACTCCTAGTACGAAACTATTAACCAACTGTCTTACTTTTTCAATACAACTAACATCACAAATGAAACAATAAATTTCTAAATATCTATCTCGTTTATAGATTCTCTTCTGCATAATGTTACAGAATGTCACCTTATAACTGACATTAAATGATTATCAATAAATAACTAATATATGAAGTAAAGCCATCGAAAGTGTCGGGGAGAGAAATTTCCGGAACCATTTGCAGTAAGGCGCTTTTGAGAGGCAGCTGCTCAGAACTTAAGTCAATATCTTCCCATAAAATTCCCGTTCCCTTCAAACGCAGACGATTAAATGAAGCGAAACGTCGTTTTAACTTCGTATTCACAAATACGGTGTTCGAGGTTATATTTATCTTCAGATAACCGAATATCTCGCTGCTGCTGCTGCTGCGCACACGCAGCTCGGAGCGCATTGAGTTACCGGAGGCGGATTCGCGAAGCAGGTGGAGGGCGGTAAGTGGCTTAGGATACAGACGAGCAGCGGAGAGAGAGCGAGGGAGTCGATGAGCGACCGCTGGTAACTCTGGCAGGGAATTACTGCAGCATCGTCGCCGTCTTCTCTGCCGCCGACGCCCCCACGACGCCGTTGCCGCCCCCACAGCTCCATTGT
>BOPP01000049.1:2425209-2458014 GCA_017312745.1 Gryllus bimaculatus
GATTCCGCAACTACCACCAGGCAGACTAGAACGCTTCTGAGCCTCCTCATCCCCACCGATTCCTGAGTCTGTTCAGCCAATGCGCCATCTCTGCCCACCTCTAGCACCTTCTCGGTTTTCGGTTGCCACCTCCTCCTCGCCCTTCACGATTATGCCGCCCAGCGGCCCCGGTTCCCACAGTCATCTTCGTCCCTTTCTACTTCCATCAGGTCTTCCCTGCGTATTTCTTGCTCAGCCCTACCCCTCCCGCCACCACCTTCGTAACCCTCGTCGACGCCACCATCCTTCCCCTCCCCTCCGCCGCCCCCGCCGCAGCTTCCATCCTTGCCGCCCCCGCCCCCGCCGCCGCGCTTAACTTTGTTATAAACGGTGCTGCGCGGCGGCTGGCGACGAGTCCTGATTAAAAGCGAGCCGAGATGTTGATGCAATAACGAGAACTGACGACACCCTTCCTAGCGGCGACCCCGACTTCCCGCGTTCCTTCACCCTCGCTTTTCGTTCTTGCGGATGGCCTTGGCGAAAGCATGAGGGTGAAATTCTTCTCGGGCAATGATATTTTAACATCCCGTGACATTTCCGTGTGCAAATATGCTTCTCATGATCTAGTCCTCTCTATGATAGTTTTCTATTTTGCCAAGAGGAGTACGAGTAATAGGAAAAGCAAATAAGCAAAGAAATATAATGTCACTATTTAATAGTTTTCGTACAAAGCATTAAAATGTGCATTTTTCTCACCAAATGCACACGCCAAGAAAGGTTACTAGAAACAATGAAATATACAATTTTGTTTAAACAATGTCATTGTGACAACAGGCAAACCATTATAATTAATATTGTCTTTGAATAATTCGCGATCTCCAAGAAATCGAATATGATTTCACTTTTACGACTAGACTCTCTGAATATAACATTTTTGTTGAAATCGTTTTTATTGTAATTGTCACGTCGATTTGAATTGTCTTCTACCATTTCTTTATAAAGAGTGAAATTGCCAAACCTACTTCTAATCCTGTTTATAGCAGCATCAAAATCTCGGAGCCTCGTCCGCAGATTAAATGACAACCGTTGCTTTTAACGTGTCTCTAATTCGCATTTCCTCGCCCTGCATGTTGCGATAGGTATTACTCCTTTTGTGAATCAGGTTGTAAGATTAGAGAGCATTGCCTAACGGTAAGCTCGGGGATTAGGTTCATCTTATTCTAACGGAGACCCCTTAAGCGCCCCTACCTCTGCGGCTCCAGCCCACGCTGGCGACAGCTTCCTTCGTCGCCACACAGTGCCACAAAAGTTTCAAGATCAGAGGACAAACAATTTTCTTAGCCTATACTATTGTATAACATTTTATTGACGTATATTTGTTTTTTTATTTTATTTAAATTTCATTGAACGTTTCAAAATTTAGTTTTGACTATTGAATGTGGTTAAATTTAATTAAATTTACGTACATTCATTTTCATTTAGCTCCTCTCTTAACTCTAATAATACCATATTATTTAAAAAAAGTATGGTAAATTATGCTATTTTTCTTCCACAATGATATTAAAATCGTTTTCCAGTAATATATTTCAGAACCGATGATCATCTGCCTTGAATAAAGAAAACGCAGTATAATCTTTCTTTCAAATACGATACGATTTATATGTCGTAATAAATGAGAATAAATGCAATGAGAAGAACTCACGAAGGTTGAAACAGTACTATCAAGTTATACAGACAAAGTTGGGAATGTTGTAGAAAATAATATTGAACCCAGGGCTAAAATTATTAATACGAAGAATAGCGAAAATTCATTTTTAAGTTGTTATTACACATCGTTCTACACTTATAGGTTGGAATTTTGTAATTTCAAAAAAATGGATGAGAGTGAATGATACTAATGAAAACGTGGAGGTAGAATTTGGATTAAAAATGGAATATTTTCATTTTCTTCATTACGTAAACCCTTTTTAAAACCTAAGATTTTTAAAAAGAAAGTTCCATTTATATGTCTTAAACACTGCTTCATTGTAAGAGTCAATTTGTATTTTAAGCATTCAAAATGCCCTAAAAGAAATGTGGACCTAGTGGGCAAAGAAAATTAGCCAAATGAAACATTCCATCCTTACCATAATTATGATAATATACTACTCAAACATCCCGTTTGTAGGGGAAAACAATGCCGAAAATATTGATAATTCAATACAATACTGCAATACAATAACACATACATCGCAATATACGTATGTGATACATTAAAGACTTTTCAAACGCCAAAACAGGCTTAGTTTGCCACCATTACCGCTCTCTGCAGCGACTCGGACTGGGAGGTACTGGCGTTGGAATAGCTGAGTTTTCTTCACTACCTTGCTAGGTCGTAGTTCGGCAGCTGACTGGAGCAGAAATCTAACGTCCGGCGACTCTGATCGGTAGTTTTTCGTGGCTGCCGTCACCTCGAACCAACGAACGCCGGAGCACTACCCTTCCAATCGGACCGTGAACTGCGCGCAATCTTTCCATCCTCTTCCTTATCCTAGACCTATCTCCGTTCATGCATGCATCACATTACCACACGTTGGGAGAACAAACGGAAACTTAGAGCATATCCAGGCTAGGGCGGCGCCCCGGTGGGAGGTTATCTGGAGTAGGAAATCACCCGCAAAGCGCAGCTTAAGTCGGCGTCCGAGTTCTTCATTCAGCGGGAGGGAAGCACAGCCACTACCGATATTATAGATTAACCACCCTAATGGGACTAATGACGTTAATGATAAACAGTCAAACGACGTTAAAGGTAAATAACGTAAGCGGTAAACAGTCGGCGTGCCCGGATCCATCAATCAGTGCCAAAGTGTAAGTAGATGTTTGTTTCGTCTAAAGGGGAAATATCTGCATTACTTTCGTCGCGCGGTTGGCATGCGACCTTCATTCATACTTCCACTCGCGCAGGCGCAAACACTTTCTGCTCCTGGCGCGTTACTCAGCGTCGGGGCAGACTGTCAAGTGAGTCGCTTTGATCTACGTTAGACAGCAAACTTGGCGCAAGAGTTAGCAAACCACTAAACGGTGGGAAACCACTGTCACATTCCACAGGGAGGAAGCCTGAATCCCCGTTGCCACCGCCGCCTCCGCCTCCCACGCACTCGCCACCCCTGCCGTCACCTTCCCTTTCATCGCGGATGAGAGTGAATTTGCTAACGCTGTCGTCTTTGGCTGCTACGATGGCACGGAAGTGACGGGAAAGGGAACAGATTTTAAACACGCAAATGATCATGAATTTACCGAGTTTGGACTCACTTAATATATTTATTTCCTTGATTCAAGAGAATGGTCAGGTTTTATGAAGCAATAGTGTATTCAACAAGTTAACTCATATCGCCTGCAGCGCTCAGTGGAAAAATAGATTGCAGTGTTTCTGACCAGGATATCCTACGGTTTTAGTCCCAACGACGGCGGACTTTCGAGACTTGCTGCAGAGCTAGGACGATCTCAATCTCCGCCTGGAGGTGACCTACCAGACGCCCACTCCGACTGGTGCTTTTAGTGCTTGGAGCAAGCCCTAGCGTTTGCAGTTAGTGCTTGGCGAATGTCTGGCCTATAGCATAGGGCAGCAGTCACAGTCGATGTGGTTTTGGTCGAACATTCAAGCGCCGATGTCGAACCTTTTCGTCTGATGTGCTGGATTCGTTCAAAAACGAACATCGGCTATCGGACGAAGATGTTAGGTTCTGTCTCTTCCATTCGTCCAAAATTAGCTGGTTCATTTAGATCGTTTTGAGCGTGCTTCTCGGAACTGTTTCAAAAATGAGCTGTGGAGTTATGGTAACTATCAGATGATTTCGAATGTAGCATTCGCGAGTTTTGCAGATCAAGTACGTCGTTCCGTTTGTAGTCTTCTGATAGCTATCTAGTGATTTTCGACTACACTGTGACCGTAGCATACCATCATGCATATGGACCGCGTGCGATCTTACCTTCCTTTTCCTGGTCCCCTCCTCTCTCCTTTAAAATACACTTATGGGGACCATTCTTCCACAATATCGGTGTCCCCATAGGAGTTTAGAGGTTTTCGCGGCTGTTGAGAGAAACCGGGAAGGGAAACTCGTAATTCAACATGTAGCCCTGCGCTGGGTCTTACATTCCAGTGGGGCGGAACACCGCCATTTTGCGAGATAGATAATTTTCTAATTATCACGATAGTTATCGCATTCGCAAACTCTATATCACCCGCGCACTACCTCCTAAATTATACAGTATTATATATACAATCGTCACGATTGTCCGTTTCGATCCTATAATTACCATTCACTATATTTTATTGGTCGGTATCCATTTTACGTCAATTATTTATTACTCTGTTATATTTTTTAAAAGGTTTTCATTACTTAATTCTATGTTGTGTAATTTTATTTTCGTATACTTTTTGTTCATACGTTACAATATTTTTCGTTGTACTTTAATATTTATAATGACAACTTTCAAATTACAATAAATACACTTTTTTATTTTTAACTACATTTAAGCTGACAGAATGTGATACAACTGTTTGTGGGTTCAATTTAATACATCTTTACTTTGACTGATTATTTTTAAGGCAAAGGCATTGCCCTTTAACACAGGATATGGATTTAATTTGTAATTCTGATGATCTGGATCTCTGAAGTGAGGTGATATTAGGATGTAATATTAGGCTGTAAGGTGATGTGTGGCTCATAAATGTTATTTTTGACACGGAGGCTGCTGTTCGTAGAAGATATTGAAATACGGGTGATAAAGTAAATATCGGGAGTTCAAATAGTTTATGTAGAAGTGTAGATTTCACGTTTTTGTGATAAAAGTATTGAAAGTGATTTTCTTTTAAATCAGGACGTTTAGGTAACACGAGACGAAAACCAGTAAGAACAGAAATGTTCTTCCGAAACATTCGTGGAAGGTAGCTCATTGTAAATAGTCCGTGTTAATGTTATTTCGTCTAGAAGATTAACTTTGTTTTCTTCAATAACTTCATTATTGTATTGAAGGGGCACTAATTTTAATTTCCGCATCAAGATACAAGAACAGAAGATCCTCGGTTGACTTCAAAATTGTTCGCGGGAAAACGTTTCTTCGGTGACGTCGCAGTCGACATATGCACGAATTGCACTCGCCGCGGAAAACATCGGACAACTAAATTTAATAATTCTTTGCAAAGGAAATACCATATACACATTTAAAGGCCTTAGAAATTAAAAGAATTATTATTTCTGGCAAAATTACATACTAAAAGGAAATAATTGCATGAGAATATTGAATTCAATAAATGATGTTAAATTGAATAAATAATTTTTATTGAAAAATAGCTGATTTATTTGGTAACTAGATTACGCAGTCCAATAATTTTATTCTTTTCGACAGAATACATTTTCAGAGAATGCCCAGTTCGTATGAGGTGGCACATCCACTCATGTGAATAGTGTTCAATAACATAAAAAAGTTTGGAATGGGACATTCATGGTAATTATAAAAAAAATAATTGTTTGATGTCGATATACCGTCAAAAATAAATAAGAAATGTTTCAAATGGCCGTTCCCCACGTGAAATGTCAATGTATCTAAAGATAAAAACATTTCGATATTTACGAAGAATGTGATATTTTGTGTGTGTTTAAATAATTCAAGCCATGGGTCTTGGTGTTTAGTACTCTATCATATTTTGTTTAAAGTCATGACACAACCACCAAGAAACAACACTACAATTACTCAGTCAAAAAATATATTCAACATTAGGAAAAGCAATAATTTAAAAAACATTGCACCTAGTACGTTGAGAATTGCATCTATAGAACAAATATTTGACATTCTGGCAAAAAACGTTATTAAATTCTGTAGACTTTAACAGAGAGGACAATTTAAAGTTGGATGTTCGTAGAGTCAGGACATTCCTCTTTGAATCTATCGATTTGAAGAACATGTGTTTGGAAATTTTCTGAACAAATAGTCCATATTTTTATGAAAATATTGACAATATTGATATGAATTTTTCTATTGGAACAAATCTCTGGGAACTGTTATGAACGTATATAAAATATATTTTTTATCAGTTGCATTACGCACTGAATTTTTAACAAAGAGTGAATATTTCTCTGATGAAAGATCAATAATTTTATTTTTTGTGTATAGTTATTGGAGAAGGCTTTCTAATTTGTTTCAGTTATTTGCCTTGACGTTTTGCCAATATGATACTAATTTATAATTATTGTAACCTACTGATTTATAAAAAACAATAATAAATAACGAAAAAATGAAATGATCAACCACCTAAACATACTCTGACAATAAACCATCTCAAGGATATTACTGAGAATGATTAGTAAATTATACATTTTATAAAAATCATGATAACCATTCGTTAAAATATCACTATTTCACTAAGTATAAAAATCTACATTTTTCTCTCTACTGGAACATTGATAAGCACAAAAAATGTAAAATTTGAGGTTTAGTACTATCGTAACTAGAAATCGTAATACTATTCTTCAACTTTATTTTTCAGTAACGCATTTTAATGTTATCAATTCCACGTTTAGCAGTAGAAAATAAATATTATTATTATTATTAACAGTACATGTAAAACTCTATTCAATTTTTTTACATAAATGTTATTCAAAAATTTTGGTTGGTCCACAGAAGTGAATGTACCTGGGAAAATATTGGAGGTACCTCATATAATTAATTATTCACTTCAATATGCGTTAAACACGGCAAATACAGACAAACGTTTGTCTTTCATGCACACATTAAATTAGATTGTTTAAGCAATGCTTATTTCTGTTCATTATTGCTCATAATTGGAGAGTAACATTCATCCAACGCAAAATGATTGTTCAAATATTATCTTTTGTAATTGAACAACAGCATGGGGGTCGGAGAGTAAATTTCAGAAACAGTTCTTATCATTCTCAACTAGCTCCAGAGGACGCGAAGAGACATTTCCTGCAGGGGCAGGTGTTGCGGAAGACTCGAAGGCAGAGAGAGAAAGGAGTATTAAAAAGAAAGAGAGCACGCCATCTGGAAATAACAACCCTATCTGAAGCCTGTGCGGAAACTCAAACTCCAGAACTCCAGTGTCGTCTTTTGTTTCCTCGGGGAGGTTTACACTTTTGATCTTTGACTCGGTGAAAATACTAATTACAGTAAGACAACCAAAAGAAACGAGAGAATACAATTGTCATTCTGTTGAGAAACTTTGCTGAATACAGGCTATTCTCAGAAGCTAATCAAAAGCGTCCAATGCGCTTGGAGCTTAGATCAATACAGGTCTGCGTCGGACGCTTCGGTGGTTAGGGCGTGAAATCGCAAACTGCCCCTCGTTGTAGTTAGCCCCAATTTGGCCTTCTAAGGTCCTAATCGAGCGAACGTGGTATCATGGGTTTAAATGAGGGCTCATGTGATTAATGAGAGAAAAATGTGTTATTCCTATTTTGAAGCGAAGCATCTAGAAACATTATTTGCGTTATTCATAATGAGATGCGTAAGTAATAACAAATGCATTTTGTTAAGTGCATTACGTCGAAAAGGAAATGTTTGCTCTACTGGTTGGGCTTTGGTTTTCAAAATATATCTAGATGATAATTAAAAATCGTCATCCCGCCCCCAAGGTTATTCCCACTAACAGCAAGAGATAGGAACGAATCAGCGGTAATTACTTGCAGATCGCAATTAGTTTCTCCGTCGCATCCCGTACCCTCAAAGATTCATGCAGACCACCACGAAAGAGCAGTTCCATTTGTTATAAGCCGTTAAACAAACTCAGGAGAAGCAGAGAGACCGGAACGCTCTGTGACGTAATTTGATAGAAAAACATATCTTCAACCCGAGGATCCAGGAACGAATTACTCTTTGTGTACGAGAAAATAACGCTTCTGCCCCTCACAGAGGATTACTGCGCCGCGCGGGTGCCGGTGCGGCCCGAGGCAGGGGAGGTTAGGCGTCCTTAAAGGGGAACGGTCTGTCGGGCAGCAGAGGTTGCGCGGGCGTCGGCGACAGCAGTCGCGAGAGCGCAGCCCACAAGGCGAATTGTCTGGGAGCAACAATGGCGGGAAGTGTCTCTGGGTCAATGACCGCCTACTCGATCAGTTTGTTTTAGGTTTATTTGCTTCGTCCATTGAACAAATTCTGAGATGGCGCCTGGTTTTGCTTTTGGACACACATGCATTTTCTCTATGTGCACAAACGAGTGATATTTGCTAGTTACTTGTATATAATATAATTCACTTGTATATAATATAATCCGCATTCTGAATTTTTAAATTTTAGGGCATTTTTTAATAAAAAATTGGTTTATTACTTCATTTTCAGATTTTTCTCTTGTGTTCTTTTTTAGTAGGGTATTTATTTCCCAGTTACAAGCACTTAAACGTTCCATCAACTGAAGCATTCGGTGACGTCTAAATACTGTCGTTATCGGTAGTTTATATTGCATATTAAAAAGTTCATATACATACACTCATCAAATAATTGTCTCAAAATGTGGGAGAGTTTATCCCACCTTTTGCTGCTATTTGCATTATAATTAAAAGTTATCACATTCGTTGTAATGGGCCATTTTGTAGATCACTTTGACAATATTTTAGGTAATCATTATTCTGACAACGGTGTTCGTACACAATTTCGGTAAAAACAGGTTGTAAATTAACAACTTTTGGTCATCAAGAACAATTGATTGAAACATTATGTGGTACTAACTTAAATATATTTGATAAAATAATTTGACAAAACAAATATGGTTCGCAAGGGAAAATTGTAAAGATGAGTATTTGGGAATCAGTTGAATGAAGATAATGAGGTATTATTTAAAGAAAAGTTGCTACAACGGGGAAGAAATAAATGTTCCTTAAAAGTATTCGATACAAATTATTTTTAGTTTGATGAAATCAAATTGGCAAATGATGGAAATGAATTTGTCCTCGTTTCTCTGAGGAAACTGAAAGAAATGTGTGTAAAAATTGCAATCAAAGGAACAGTGGTATGGATAAAAATTGGCCATAATAACATTTTAGTGTTAAAAGTTCTGGTAGTTGCTTGTGTGAGAACCAAAAGTCAGAGATTGATAAACACGTAAGGTTAACATTATATTTAACGATATCGCCTGATAAGAGCCTCCATTGAGAGGATTATCATCATAATCATCGGATTTATATTATTTTGCATATATTTGTCCTTTGCTTTAGGGCATAGCTAAATGAAATTTCTTGACATTTGATTAGAATTGGATGCTATGTAGGTTAGCATTTTAGTGCATGTTTGCATTTGTGACTGTTTTTAGCTGCTGGTAAATATTCATGTAGATGCACATTTTGCAATGTTCGTTAAAATAGAGGCTTATCTCTAAATTGTTTCAACTTTTCATACGATTTATTTCTTTGTAAGCGTTCTTAGATTACCAAGATCTTGTCAAAATATCCGTTTTTTCTTTTCTACAGATGATAAAATACTTGTGCAAATGTAGGAAATTTCTTGATATATTTTTTAATCTAAGCAAAAGAAAGGCAGCAAGACACACAATGAACTTCACAAAGATGAATATTTACTTTCATTATTTCTCCTGCGAAATAAAGTAGATTATATTCTGTTTGACAAAAATATATCTTTTTCATACCAAGCACGCTTGTCGTGAAGTTTATCAAGAAAGAGGTTATGTAGGAAATGAAATATTGTTAATTTTAATTTTATATGAATGTGCATATTTGAGAATTTTTAAGTAATAAATTCATGTTTTTAAAAGCATATTTAAAGATTTTTAGGGCATTAAAATTCTTTCCCTAATCATTATCGGAACTTTTTATGTTCGCTTGAACCTCTTGGTTGTCAGATAACACTCCCTGTCCTCGGTTTCCTCATTTCCGCATTTCACTACCTTTTTACACCCTAGAGAACCATTATCCTCCACTCTAACTACGCAGTGCGTCGTAAGCCCATTGCGGTAGGGAAGTGGCTCGTGCTGCTGGTAGCTAGGAAGCCCATGGCGGTGCTTTAACCTTGCCATGGGTACTGAGGTTTGGTGGTGGTCAGGTGGCGCTCACGTAGAGGTCTCGCGTAAAGTGTATAGAAATATTACGGAGTTTACGTCCTTTGGCACGTAGGCAGAGTCATACCTCACTGAGTTGACAAAAGTCATGGAATGTTAACTAATATCGTATCGGCCTTTTTTGACCCAGAGAAGTGCAGCCACTCGACGTAGCATCGATTCAACAAGTCCTTGGAAATCCCTTTCAGAAATATTGAGCCATCCTGCTTCTATAACCATCCATAATTGCGAAAGGGTTTTGGACACCAACTGACAAATCGATTATGTCCCATAAATGTTCGATGGAATTCATGTCGGACGATGTGGGTCATCAAATAATTCGCTCGAATTGCGCAGAATTTCTTTAAACTAATTGAGAACAATTGTGATCTGGAGACAATGCGCATTGTCATCCATAAAAAAACATTGTTTTTTGAGAACAAGTGACCATAAATCCACGCAAATGGTCTCCAAGTGGCTGAACATAACAATTTCCAGTCAATGATCGGTTCCGTTGAACCAGAGAACTTTCATTCTATGCGATAATAACCCACACCATTATGGATCCATAATCGGCTTGCACAGTGCCTTGTTGACAATGTCGGTCCAAGGCTTTTTGGGGGTCTGCGTCACACTCGAACACTAGCATCAGCGTTTACCAACTGCATTTGGGTCTCATCTGACCAAGCCACGGTTTTACAGTCCTCTAGGATCCAATCGATATGCTCACGAGCCCAGGAGAAGCGCTGCAGGCGATGTCGTGCGGTTAGCAAAGAGACTCGAGTCGGTCTTCTGCTGTCGTACCTCATTAAAACCAAATATCGCCGCTCTTTTTTCAGAGATACGTTCGTCGTACGGGCCCATTGATTTCTACAGTTATTTCACGCAGTGTTGCTTTTCTGTCAGTACTGAAAACTCTACGCAACTGCCACTGCATTGGTTATTAAGTGAAGATCGTTGTCCACTGCGTTGTCCATGGTGTGAGTTTCTACCTGAAATTAGGTATTTTCGGCACACTCTTGACACTGTGGATCTTGGAATATAGAATTCCTTTACAATTTTCGAAATGGAATATCCCATTCTTCTAGGTCCAATTACCATTCCGCGTTCAAAGTCTGCTAATTCCCGTTCGTAGTGACGTGATAAGTGCGGCCATAGTCATGTCAGAAACTTTTTCACATGAATCACTCAAGTACAAACAAAAGCTCTGACAATGCACTGCCCGTTTATACCTGGTGCACGCGATACTACTGTCATCTGTATATTAGCACATTTAAATCACATTACATTTGTCATCTCAGTGTACAATAGACTGGAGAGTAAATGGTTATTAAGATGCTGCAGGCGGTTGGAATAAGACCCATCATACTACCGCATTAAAATAACTAAAATAAACATCCTTATCCGAGGCAGGTTTCTAACTCTTCGAGCCGAGATTGCTAGGGCGCATCCATCCATATAGACGGATCCTCGATATCTTATAAAACAAAAATGTTATATTGACTAATAAATGTGTAAAAAGATTTCATATTTTGAATTTTGCAAAACATTTGTCACTTTGGCCGGCAAACGTACTCAGGTTCCTTCGGCATTAGCAATTGAAATTATTTTAATAATATTTTTTAAAAATATATAGCAGTTTATGGTGTATTTTTAAATTATTTTTATTAAATATTTATTATGCTACTATATTAATGATTAATTATTCATGATTCTTATCTTCAATATTTCAAAATGAAGAGATGATCCCATAATTGAGTCTTTAACATTTGAATCTGACCTGAAGGGAAGAGCGTCGGTGACGCATCCGTAGGTATGAGGACAAAAAAGGTCAGTGCGAAGGGAGGGGTGCGCATAGATATCTAAATACCAAGAGGATACATGACAGGCGAAACGTCGGCCTATCTGCCAACGACGCGGCATCACCCGGACAGCCTAGAAGTAATGGACTCGAGCCGCGGAAGCCTACGTGTACATAAATACCAAGAAGTTGACGTGATAACAGAGAAGAGTGCATACAAAATGCGAGTCATGAACAAAAGTAATAAGATTGATAACTGGCGAAACAAACATCGGTGCTGCACTTATTTAGAAAAAAACGTAGGTGAAATTTTCCAAAATAATGGATGTATGATTCTAGAGAAATAAACGATGGGCCTTGTACAAAGATCAGTGGCTCTCAACCGTTGTTCACTGAGGATTCGTAAGATTCCTCTATTATAATTCGATCTGAAAATCCGATTGTAGGATGAAAATAGCTCTGTTCCTGAGAGAAAATCATCAATATTGCACTTCAGAGACAGTATATTGAGGGCAATTCTTAGAAATCAAAACAAATGTAAATGTATCTATTGAATGATTTATAATCCGGTAGTTAAATGTTTAAGAACGAAATGTATTAATAGCTTCGTTGTAAAATTGGACGTTTCATATTTGTTCCGAGCAGGAAAGAAATATTGATTTTAAAATTTCCCAGCTCGCCGACGGCTCTTCGCATACCACGACTATTGCTTTGTGGTGAAGCCCCACGCTTATTATTATGAAAAAAATACTTTTAGTGCCAACACCAAAGATTGACTCTGAAATATCCCCGATGTACAAGTGAACTCCGCCCTTTGAAACGTCTCCTCGTACCATGTCTGGATTTTCAAATTCTCGTCAATTGTCCTTGTTTTGACCTTTATGTCTGTTTAACGTCTAGTTTTACGAGTTACGTCTAGTCTAATGTAGTTTTGGGTAAAGAATATTTAGTATTACAAATAATTCGTACTTCTTAAAAACACTTCTATAGATTATCAAAACTTCCTATTTGTTTTCTTAATGTGGTTTGTTATATTTACACTGGTAATGTATTTTCCACCCTATATTTCGCCTTCTTTTGGCCTTGTTTCTCTTTCATGAAGTTAATACATTTTTCTGCGAATACTTTCAGATTTCTGCAATGACGACTGTGATCTGAATACTGATTCCCGGCACCTCGAAATAACTCCACGGGCGAATTCGAGCTTTCCAAAATCGTTCTTTTTTAATTCAACAGTTAATAGACTCTACGCAGACCAAATCGAGCATTTCGCCCTGTCGCATTATTACGACCGAAACGTTGGCAACTGTGCCCAGGACGTGGTCTTCCAGACAGCCAAGTATCTAAGTAATAAGAAGTAAAGTATAATGATTCAAATCTCGGTTTTCTGATAGAAAAGCATCAAACATACTTTCGTATGAAGCAACCGTTCGTGATACTCCCAGCGCTCTTTCTGCTTAATCTTCCCTGCAATAGCTTGGGAATGTACACCACATTCTGAAATTGGAGGGGAAATGACGGCGGAATCAGGGAAAGTTGCCTTACTTGCAGGGGCGCCGGGCTTCTCAGCGAGCAAGTAGCTCGCGCGGACGCGATTTGACAACCCTGTCGTGGGGGAGTAAAGTAATAGAAAATTATATTAATGGTCTTCTCGAAATACGTCACGGGCTGTCCCTATTAGTTCAAGTAAGCAGAAGTGTACAGCCATGTAGAACACCGGGCGCTAGACAGCACGTTGCTGATATTGCATTTACGTCCTCTGGTGTTCAACAGAGTAGCCTGGAGTCTGGACGAAGCGCAGGCTAAAGGTCATGGTGCAGGCCAGTGCACAACGCGGCGCGGGGTCGGGGTCACAGGGAGAGCGAGGTGGTTTGTGGCAGTGCCAGCAACAGTAGCGGTGGCGGCGGCGGCGGCGGTGGTGGTGGTGGTGGTGGCGGCCTGAAAGAGCGTTGCGGCCTGCGAGCGCTGGCGTCCCATCCGTGCCAATGCCATTACAAATATATCAGATGAGGCCGACGCGCGGAGGGGGGCGGGGTGGCACGTGTCGGGCTCGTTCGCCCCTCAATAATTCACGGCCGACGCCAAAGGCGGCGGCGGCGGGTCCCCGGAACGTAAGAGGGGGTGGGAGGAGGTCGAGATGGATGAGCTGGGTGCATATGGGATCGTGAAGAGATCGAAGGAAGAATGCTTCAAGCCGGGAGACAAAAGGGGTACGCAGAAAAGCGTCTCGCTGGTTAGGTCTGAATGTTGGTAACTCTGTCAAGTTATCAGTATAGGAAAACGTACCTAGCGCGCTTTCTGCGATCGGTTGCCTCTGCGGCAGCGCTGTCCGCGTTCGTTCCCTTCGCTGCGGCCACCAACATCCCTTCCCATCCGTTACCGAATACGAGGCGCAGATTGCCCAATTTTGAATGAACGCCACTGCAAGTATCTACAAATTCTGCCATTCACGACATACTGGGCACCTGCTTATGTAATAGAATTCCGAAGGTAAATCCTCCTCACTGATTTCCTGCGGCAGTCCTATCGTGACCCCTTAAGATATGAAGCATAATTTTTTGAATTGTTTCTTGTAATGTCTCTTTCATTACTCTGATTTCTTCGTTGGTAGACATTTTTAGTCCTCCCTATTTCACGATTGTTGCTCACTCTCTGAAAGATTAATATTGTCATTACTCATCATCTCACTTCTAAATACTTCATGGACAGAAGAAATAATATACACGTTCAGCATCCTTCATATGTTTTTTAACACACATTTCAAAATTCAAACTTTCAATTTACTAAATTTAAATATATATATATATATATATATATATATATATATATATATATATATATATATATATCCTTTTAGTTTTTTCTTCTAATATTCAAATCGCATTTTTTTATTTTAAGGAATATTTGCACTTTTAAGCTTATCTTTACACCGTAAGAAATAACATTAAAAAACTCAAGTTTCTATCTTATTACTGATCCTCAAATAACGATACATTCTCGGTGATGCAGGAAACTAGTTACTAATTAACGTATGCATTCCAAACAATCAAAGAATCGCGCGTTTGATTAGCATCTCTGCAAGTCGCTCAAATCTTATTCCATCCCTGTCTTGTGTATTGACACGCTGCAAATACGCTCCCTAGCAAGGGGACAAAGAATTTTAAAATAAGAACTATTTGTAAATTAAAATAACCTGTTTCCCATATCCTATACCACGTTCTCATTTCTGCTTCGTTTTCCCACAACACGTAAACAAGGGGTTTCCCGCACGGAATACAATTTTATTACTACGAAAAAGCAATGCGTTGGACGGGTTCGAAACGGGGTCAACCGAAGAAGACACCCTAGTTGTGGACAATGGAGATAAAAGCCGGTCTCGTGGCGGCAACAACAAAGGCGCTGGCAGCGGCAAGGGAAGGGGCCACGTGAGCTGAGCTGCTCCCAGTAGACAAGTGAAGCCACGTGGCGCGCCTGTAATTATGTGTCGTTTAATATGTCGCACCCCCTTCAAATATCTATTCAACCCTCTGAGACGGACTTTAGAAATCAAATCCAATTTGATGCTGACAGGCACTGTGAACGTGGAGGAAATGAATGCCAGGCAAATATTACATTACATGCGCTTAATGAGCATCTCGTCAACTGCACAATGTAAAGAGAGACCCGTCAGTAGATCGATATAGGGTTCAGTCGAGTTCAACCGACAGCACACAAATCATATGATACCACTAGTTCGGCTTAATGATTATCTCTTCACAAAAATAAAACTGGCTTTATTTCTGTTCCACCGACAAAACATGTATGTGAACTTTACGCTTTGTTGAAATCCGAGTTAACAGGGAGAATGGAAACATTTTTTTCGTATTTCCAATTAGTGTATTTTTTAAAGAAACATTGCTAACAACAATGAACTCTGTGTCTATCGATGGTTTTGGGAGGTTGACCAAACAAATGAAAATAAAGTGAGAAAATCTACATATTTATCACTACTAAAGTATTTACACTCCAAAAATATTTTAGGATAGGCTGAACATCAAAGGATTCAAATATGCAATGCAGGATGGACGTTTACAACGAAAAACAAAAGTATTTACACATGTTATTTGCGTTTATAACCAACAACATGCGTATCTCTAAAAGAGAATCTGTATACTAAGGCACGACAGTCTTTATTCTCATAGTAAAAACTATTTTCATAATCTTAAACTACTAGAATTATAACTAATAAATTTTAAACAACAGGATCCATGTATTCAAGGGAAGATAATAGGTGACACGTATTTACATTCTGCATCGTATGCATTTTTATTTTGACATTTTACATGGATTCTGTTTTCAATGTGTGCAGTAAAGGTATTATACTATCTCTAAGCAATATATTATCAAAATTTTATTTCTTCGAATTGTTGCTATATTTTCCAACATTTTGTCCCCTTCATAACTTAATCCCCACTCTCTAACCTATCCTCAATGTAACAAATTATTGTATATCATTTTGTCCAAAGGCATTGGAACAGTTTTAGTTTGTTTATGGTTCAATTTCGCACCCGAGAAAATTCCTCATTGTCGCAGTTATAAGCGTAAACGCAAAAATAAAGAATGTCATTTGGCATCACCGTGTAAAAAAGGAAGCGATACAAAGAATTTCAATCTCTTTGGCGGCAGAGGACGCCACGTGCGCGGACAGCCCCTTTTGGGCGGAGCCGCGCGTCACGAATTTCATTTTGCGAGCCACCAGGCGGCGCGTGGGCTATTTGACGGACGCCCGGAGGGTGCGCGCCCCGTCGGCGAACACACGTCACAAGAAAGAGAGCGTCCCCCCCCCCGCGTCTGCACCCACCACGCCCCGGCCTGCCCCGACGGCGCCCGCCGCCCCCCGCCCGCGCCCGCACCACGAGGCAGCTGCCATCAAACACCGCCCCGGCTGTTCGCGTCTACATGCGTTCAATGTCTCTCTCTCTGTTGGCGGCTCTCGCAGCGGTCTCTCGATAGAGAAATTAAGGTTCGGATACACACAAGATTCAGAATAGGGAATAGAGGTGTGGAGACGACGCATGGTGATGTGCGTAAAACGGTTCATGGAGAAACGAAGAAAAATAATAAATATCGTTTATTAGCAACGGGATGAGAGAACTACATAAGTTCCGAAAATGGACCGGATTTACATGCACCTATGAAATATGTATGCATTTCGAAAAAAAATCAATAAAATATCACCTATAAGGTATATTATTACATCATAACACATTTTCTCGAAACTGTTTGACTACATTCATTGGGAAGTAAGCTCTTACTCTACCACACAATAAAATTTCGAAGAATAGTATTACTTAATTTCCACAATGGAATGTCCACCGCTAATTACAATTCACAATTATCATTGAATGTTGGAAAAAAAGTGCGAAGGAACCTTAGCAGACACCTTTTACCAAGAAAAAGAGAAGATCCTTTCATTTCTGCATCCTGTTGTGCTTCCTTTTTAAGTGGAAACCTCCTTGTGGTTTGTAAGAGTTCAAGTTCCATGTTTAGTTTTCTAGCGATTCTGATTTTCACGATGGACCCGAAGAAACGTAATTTTCAAAACAATCGTGATTGTCTTGGTAATTTCTGATGCATTCTTCAAATACAGGATGATGATGAAATAATATGAATCAGATATATAGAAACACACATTAAAAAAATGTAAATTACATTTATTAAAATAAAGATAATAAATAAATCTAAAATATGCAGAATAATTTAAGAATTTGCAGAAATAGAAGGTTTATTAACAAAACAGGCAACCTAAGTAATGTCCATAATTAAATAATTGGAAATTGGGTGTTTCATGTACATACCAAGAGAGCACTATTTTCAGCTTCTGAGAGAAACATGATTTTTGGAGCAATACGGTCCCTAGTCAAGAGATGAGAGCTGATCCGTGTCTATAGACCAATTACGTATGCTTGACTGAAGCCAATAAATCTTCAATAAATACTATAAAGTAAATCTTATTATCATATTAGGTTTCGTATCGTCTGTCAATTCCTACTATTGACATCACCAAATGTGTTTAAGATATTGTTTTAGACAACGTAAATCAAAGATAATTCCATTTTACTTTCTCACCTACTACATATCTACGCACTGAAGAGAAAAAAAGATAATGCTGCAGTAGAAGGGGGAGAAGTTTCGTTAGAAAAATTCGTATTGCGACGCCCATCTATCGAAAATGTGAATAATTATTCTTCCTATTTGCAGTAACTTCTAACACATTGACCAGCATCCACGTTGTGTAAGTCTCTGATACCGAAAATTAGTTTACGGCAAAAAGTTTCTGTCCGTCCATCTACTCATGTATAGGCAACGCCATTAGCACTTACACCATTCACACGATTTTGTCCAAAATTGACTCACCACAATGAAACTCCATTCCAAACACCACTTTTAGCATTTTTTAAAAGTTTATTTAACAGAAAGATTCTCGTCAACGACTGAGATAATTTTCACCTTTAGGTGCATGTGAAAAGTATCGTTTCGTGATCTTTAAACTTAATTTCCGAGGAACTTTAACGACTGTCGACGAGCAATAATTCGATGAGAGTGCTGCATGCTGCAGTGAGTGTTTGCTGGACGAAGATATCGCCAGTTTCCACGACGACTTCTATTGCGTCTAGTCTGGCTGCCAAACGGTGGCCCTGGATAGCAATAGACGAAGCTTTTACTACTGACGGGAAAGTTGTTTGGGGCAAAGTGTGCATCAACTTGTGCTCTCAAAATAATTTTGAAAACGATTGTATTATTTTTAAAATTTGTTGTGGGAATATTTTATGAATGTAATTTTGTGTTATGTAAATGTGTTTTATTATTAATGTATATTAATATTATACATTGTATTTTTTTACACACTTATTACATATTCTTACTGTTTTCAGTGCATATTTATGTACATATTTTGACGATTCATACTACATATTTTGCGGTCTCTAATCATCATCACCAACTAAACTTCAAAACCCCGTCCTTTCTCGGAAACGATCAAAACTTTTATATGGGCGCCGTCCTTGCGGCCAATGCTGTTTTTCCGATGCGACGGGCGTCAACATGAAGCATCTGAGGTTGTATTTATTGTGTGTCTGCGATAACTTCGTCGCGGGCGCCATTTTTAACTGTGGCGAAAGCAGGCAGCGCTGCTGGTGGCGGGCACGCAAACGATGAAGAGGCCGGAGGATGAGAGGGCCGGAGGTTTGTGCGTGTGGAAGTCACGTAGGTTATAACTGCGCGTAACAGGTACTAAATAAAGGCAGAGAGGCAGTCGAACAATAAGGGCGAAAATAGAAACGTAGTATTCTGTGAAATGCAGTTCGCAGCGTTGAAAAGTAACAGTAGTACAAATATATCGACTGATTCGTCACGATGAGTGGTGCTTTTAGGTCAATCAACCACTGGTTTATGCATCGATATTGAGCTGATGACACGATAAGGAAACAACGCCGCAATGAGCTAATGCACCATTGATTTGCGAGATACGTGACTGTGATATGTGTGGTGCTGAAAACGGAAAATAATTCACAACAATAATAAAATATTTAGGATATCCAAGCGACGAGCCAATTCAATTTGGCGGGACCAAATTGATTGTAGTGCTAGCTGTAAATATACTTGCCCATGTTAAATTACAATTTATGCGCGAAGTAATGAATTAATTACCGGCGTACATGTGATCAAATAGAAAACGGCAGGTAGTGAAACATGATGAGAGTTAAATATGAATGGCGCCATCCGGAATAAAAATGCGGCTCATTTCTCAGTCAACTGCGTCGTGGACACTGCGTAATGGCAGTGTTCTGGGGACGTGCCATTTGCATTTCCTTTGTTTGGGGCAGTCCTCTAATTAATACACGTAATGAAGCTCTGGCGTGACACGTAAGTAAACGACCGCTACATTGTCGCGGAACGTCGGCTTTGGAATGTGAATTGTGCTTTGTTTTAAATATTGCTCTCTCTTTTCCTGTTCGTGGCTCTTTAAACTCAGGGGTGAACAAATGGTCCTCTTTCAATTTGAGAAGAACACCGATGATGTTTATCCGTCTTTTCAAGCTACAAATTAGTTAATATTATTACAAGTTTTATGTGATAATAACATACGTTAAAAATAACATACCTTTCAAAATAACTTGTTGATTCAAAAATAATATTTAGTTGTAATATCATTTAGCAAATATTTTGACACTTCAATTACAAAATTTTGAATTTTTCTTAGTTAATTTTTGTTAGCAATTCGACAATTCGTTAATCAATTATTTTTTTTTACTTTTTACTGACTTATTACAAATTGTTAGTACAACTTCATCAAAAGCAACTAGATATTACGTTCATGTTTATACTATTTTTTTGTCAAATACATTTGTAGGCCCAAATTTCTTCGTACCAATGTTCAGTTTTAAACATATATCTTTGAAATTATTTAATCAATAAGCATACTATTTTTTAAATTTGAATATATGATTTTATAGTAATAAACTGAATATTTCCATAAATATATTTTTACGCGCATATTTAACTCTGTTCTATTTCCAAGATATCTGACACCTCTTCCGCATTCACATTTTATTTTATCTGGGACCGGGAGATATGGCTCAGGGCATCAAATGATGCCACTGCAGCCCCTATACTCAGGAGCTCCGGAGTTCGAGACCCGACGATGGCAGGGTTGTCGACACTGGAGTATCCGCTAGTTTGAATTCAGACGCGGTCTGGAGGAGAATTCCAGCGGCCGGCTGCTCTGACCAGTAGTTTTCCGTGGTTTCTCCGATAAACACTAGGCGAATGCCGGAGAAGTACCCTAACAAACGGGTCACGATCCGTGGGAGATCTTTTCTTCCTCTTCCTTGTCCTATCCTGGCCTCTTACACACTCTTACACTAACATACACTAACACACACTACCGCATTTGCCGGAAGACCGATCGACAGCTTAGAGCTTTTCCTGGCTGGGGCGGTGTCCCGGTGGTGGGAGATACCTGTTAGGGGAAACCTCGTTAGCCGACGGTAGGTCGGCGCCAGATCTCGCCATCAAACGGGAAAAAACCTCCGCCACATCACGAGCAAAAGCATGCACTACTCTTACGGGACTAATGACCTTTATTAGTTACCGCGCCCGGAATCTCTAATAATCAATTTTATCTGGGTCCCATAAAAATCAAGAAAATTGGGGTCTCGTGATACAGGCAGTCACATAACTGAGCCTCTTCGTCCAAGTTATTTTCCTTTGTTGATGCTGGGTTGCGACTGTCCAATGGACTGGACCCAGGGTACAGTCCTGTCCAAGAAAATGCCCGTGGCACAGGCAGGACCACTTCTTCAATCATTCTCACCCTTTTTCTCTGCGGGAGATCCGCCGCTAGACATGACAGTACTCGGCTTAAGCTACGTGCAAACGACTAAACTGAACAGAGGAAGAAATGATATTTTGTCACTGAATCACGCTCACACACGTTGAATTCACAAATCTTTCCAATTGATTGCCGTTTACACTGGAGCATCATTCGGCCATTAATCTTAGATGACTTCTTATGAGCCACAATCTCGGAGTCGTACGTGCGGTTTTAGCCAGTATAAGCCGTTATTTCTATCTAATTGGTTCAGGAAAAACGGAAACCATTTTTGAAATCGTTTAAAATCTTGTAACACTCTACTCGTTTTTTCTTTAGTTGCAATTGGAGAAAGAAAATTTTCCAATAGTGTGTTTTTTCAGTAAGAGATGTTCATAGTTAAAACATCACTGAAGAATTACAAAATGCTTAAACTTCTTCTTCAGTTATATGTAGATATTAAAAAGGTGAAGCAAGGTATATTGAAAGGAATATTTTCAATTTTCAGTGTTTGTTGTAATGACCATTTTTGAATTACGCACATGAACTGAAAACATATTAAGACGTGTTAGAGAGCTTTTCCACTTACATCTGGATAGAGAAGTTGCAAATAAATAATTATTTTCCAAGGTCATAAATTAATTGTAGATAAATTACAACATTAGTTTTCAATAGCGAAGCAACTAACAATAAAACATGACTATTGCAACAACAGACACTACGTCCTATATCTTAGGTAAACTGATTACTTCCTATTACTTCCATGGACGTATTTCCTCTTTTTGAAGATCGTACACTGTGCAGCCCAATTTCAGGTATATGTACGCTGCTGACGCGGACACAGAAACCCGGGGGTCATTTACGGAGGCCGTTTACTTCCCATTCCCGGTTCGCAATTCCTTTCGCATGACGAATGGGACAGCTCTTTTCAAAGCCCGGCCCTAAAACTGCCGATTAAAGAGTGCCATTTCGTTTTTCGCAATCAATACTCGCATCGCAATGACCGGTTTATTGGTTACGGCCGGCCCAGGTGAGCCTTATAAACATTCAAATGGTGCTCTTGTTTATATTTCATTCGAGTCGTCTTTTACGGAATATCAATGTTGAAACAAGTATTCTTGTTAAAACAATAGAAGTTAATTGCTAGATAAATTATAAATTGTCATTCTGTATTTCATAATAATGATATTTTATAGTCTAATAAACTGTGCGTAAAAGATTTGTTTTTCTAATGTTCCAATATTGCAAGTTTACAATGGATGATTATTATGAATGAACAAACAGAAATCAGTGCTGAAGCGAGGAAAGTAATGAAATTCAAATACATGGGGATGAAATTAACTTTCTTTCATTTGGTGTATCTTAAGAAAATATTGAAATTAATTGGAGAGTTTTAATATATTGCTGCTCATATGGTCCCTCCTTTCTGCCATCAAATTCGGCTAAACATAAGCAATAGCTTGGAATATTTAGATCTATTAATTATTTACTAATTAATAGTTAAAAAAATTGAAGGAGATCCAAACTAGAAAAAAGATTTGAACAAGCGTCTATGAGCGAGAATGTAGAAAGTAGTATTGCTTATCTTAACACAATTAAAGTGCGCTATACACTGTCTGAGGTGGAACCTCTGTAAGACAGAAACCTGCTATCCCGGACTAAGTAACTCAGAAAGGAACGATTTTATACGTAACAATGACCTTGATAACCCGCAAAGCTGCCTAACGCGGAAACGGAATGGTTTTTAAAGAACATAAATAGATTACCTGACTAAATCGGAAATCTTATTTCCTGCACTATCTTTGAAATGGCATAGTGCGAAGGGTCACATGCTGATAAAATAGAATAAACGACGAGTTATTGATCTTATGCATACTGTCGGGGAATCTTTGGCAAACACGGCGACTGTTTCGTTGCGAATTTCTTGCGTTTTCAGGCTCTAAAAACCAGCGCGAAAGATTCGCAGCCTACGCGGAATCGCCCAACCGGAAGTTCACTCCCCGTGTTACCTTATAAGCACGTTCAGAGCTACGTGGCAGGCGAGCGTCACGGCCGCGGATTGGCAGCGTTTAATCCGCGGCGGTCTTTGCAACGCCGTCGGGAGCGTTTTTCCGCTGCCGCTCGAGTTTCGTGTCAGTCTGCCCTCCTTCGGGAGTCTTCCCTCCCGTCTGTGTCAAGCCCTTTTTCTTGGCGCGCAGAACTCTGCCGCTCGAGTTTCACTGTGGAAACCAAGACAAAGACTCGTCAGATGTCGAATATTTTCAGCTCTGCAGTGAATGGGACACGACTGAGCGGCCAGCAAAAATACTTCCTATCGTATTCAGTAATTTAATTAATTTTAAATAATATTAAACTTTGAATTTTTATTTTTTTTTGTCCCCACCATTTTGTACGTTTTAGTAATGTCAGTAAGGTCATTAATAGTCACTTGTCATTCTAATAAATATAAAAGCGTTGTTCATCCTTTGTAACATCAAGGTATGAAATTCTCAGTACTTTTTTCTTGCTAGGTCAAAATTACGAATCCCTTTTCTTCGTTCCCTAAAGATAAATTACCCATTTGATGGAAAATCGTAGATAAAGGAGGTAAAGCACCGCGCCGCATGTGCTCAGTAAACGTATTGGCATTTTCTATCACGTGCGTGAATAGAAGCGAGCGCACCAAAGGCTGAGTCGTAATTGACGCTCCGACGTGAACAGCCCGCTGATTCCGCCGCCGCGTCTAGCGCGGAGCTTTCCGAGCCGCACCCGCTGCGGATCTCCCGCGCCGCTCTGTGAGAGCCTTCAGTGTGGTTTTGCAGGTCTTCGCACTCGCGACTTCGTCGCTGTCGCTCCGAATCCTAACCGTTGGTCGTCCGCGCCCCGTTCACTTCTCAAAAATTTTACCACGTTTCCGTCAGTAGACAATGAAATTCCGGGAAGGCTGTCTTGTCATCCTAGCTTAGCAGTCGTAGAGTTGGTAACGTGTAGACCACACAATTTAGTGACCTCTCGTAGAATAGTGTAAGAAAGCTGTGGGCTAGTGTGTCAAAAGGTCTTTGAAACGTACGTGCAAACCGTTCCACTACAGAAGAAAATGTACTGTAAGTCATTGGTGAACACTAAAAGAAAATACGTTCTTCAAAATGTCTAGTTGAGAAATTCAAAGTGAGTTACGGCATTTTACGAATTAGGGACAACATTAAAAACGGATTGCCAAAAGGACAAAATTATATGGGAAATACTGTTTTAAGTTATACGGGTAATTTTTAGCAACCCCTTTATAAGACGGAAACCAGCCAAGACGTACATTTTTTGAAGGAACTATCAGGCCTTGTTTTAGGTTTTACTGTATTAAAAACACATGTGACAGGTTACTTATTTAATAAAAGAACTAAATTCTGTATGCAGGTATACACTAGTTCTGGTGTTTCTTCTAATAATACTTTTTAATATTAGGGAGGGAAATCACTGCCAAAATATTAAACAACCTGAAGATGCGACGTGCAACAGATATTTCACGGCCTCAGTATCATTTCATAGAGAAAATAAAATAAAATGATATGTTAGTCCAGCACACAATTAACCTAAATACAAAAACCCAATTACACATTATCAATCCATATTTAATTCACTTATTTGTAATTTACGATATGAAGAAACATTCTAAACACAAGCGCACACATAAATACTTATTTAATGGACTTACTTTTTTTCTGATTCTTCCTTTGCAAAATCTTAAAATTCATAATGTTTCCTTCATAAGACTTCATAAACTTGAGGTTCTTGATAACTTGGATTGTAGATTATTTAATCAATTGGTCAATCCTGCACGTTTCCTAGCGAATCAAATCGTCCATAAAAGTGTGGTTTATTTCACAACAAAACTTTTTTCCCGCTCAGCTGACGTATTGGCGCAGCTCGTTTAAACCTAGTCCGCTCACAAATAAATCACGGTCTGACCCAAAATGCGTGTCAAACGAAACAACGCCTTGGCGCACAAACTTTTCGCTTTATCCAGCTACCGCCCTCTACCCTCTACCCCTAGTCGGTGGCGAGCACGGTGATACGAGTCACCGTCTGCCGCGCCGCGCCAGCTGCCGATGGGGGCGGCGGGCGGCGGGCGGCGGGCGACGAGACTGCCACTGACCGGCGACGTGACGAGCAGCAACGTGTCGCTTGCAAGGCGGCGCGACCGTGACGTTACACGTGTGTAAATCAAGACTTTCGATGGATTAAAGAAAATAACGTCTGCTATGAAGACGTTATCTCGGGTACTGTCTCCAATGTTTTGGAATGTACTCAGATATTTGATAATGGGATAACACTGTTAGAGAACCACTGCGCCTACAATGCTGCAAAATGTGAATTTGTTGTTAGCTCTAAGGAAAATACTGAATTCAGTGTTAAGACAGAGTAATGTACTTTTGAACCTCATACGAAATAAATAAATTGTGTAAGTGTTTATATGTGTATATCAGAGGTATTAATTATACATAATAATGCATTATTATTATTATTAATTTCAACAACAATTATAAAGCGCTCCCGGTCGCGCAGGCGGTTTCGGCAGCCGTCGCCTGCGCCGAGGAGGCTGCTGGTATTTATCATTGTTCCTTCACCCATCATTATCATCTTATCACCTCATAGTTAATAATTGAGAGCTAACAACCTTGACTGAGCAAAGGACACAGCCGAAAAGTTTGTTAATCTCTCCGGAATTATTATTAATAATAATAATAATAATAATAATAATAATAATAATAATAATAATAATAATAATAATAAAAATAAATGACACGTTTTTCAGTTCTCTTAATGATCTGCCTCTCGGATGCATTGGTTCCGAACATACATCCGAACTGCTTGGTTGGGCTGCACCCAAACGCGATGAACCTTCGGATGTGCATTCCGCGGGGCCGGTGGGGCTGCGCGCTCATGGTGGCCAGGCAGCAGCGCTGGCGGGGACATTTTCAATTTCTCATCGGCGCGCTTTGTGTTGCGGAGCGGGGACACGGATCAACAAACAGCACTTTTGATGTGACGTGATTGCTTTCGGCGGCGGCACGCGCGCAGCACGGTGGTCGAATCTCTCTCTCTCTCTCTCTCTCTCTCTCTCTCTCTCTCTCTCTCTCTCTCTCTCTCTCTCTCTCTGTCTCTCTCTATCTCCCTCAGCCGAAGTGCCCCGCGTGCTCCCTTTCTCTCCCTCCTTCCCACTCTGTCTCTCCCACTCTGTCTCTCTCTCCCACCTCCTCTCTCTCTCTCTCTCTCTCTCTCTCTCTCTCTCTCCACCATTCACCCTCCCTCCAATCTTCGTCTCCCCATTGCCTCTTCTCTTTCTTGCAACCTTCCTCACGCAGCCACCCCTCGTCTCAATCCAAAATATTTGGTTAGTGGTTAGTGATACGTAATAACATAAAAGTTGAAATGTTTACGCTAAGTACTTGATCAGCAAACAAATGTGATATAAGAATGTGCTGTTCTACTAATACGTGGAAGTGTCTGCTTCTTAAAGTTTATTTTTATTTTTTTGAAGAAATTAACTCTCATAGCAAACTGCTAATCTGTATTTATGTGAACAAAATTCTATAGTTTTCTTTATTTTCTTATAAATTTATGGTGGGGTAGGTTGTCAATAAAACAACGTTCTTTCCGCCCGCAGAATAATCTAAACAGATAAACGCACAGATCATAGTACATGAATTTATTATTTATTTTATTTTAGTGATTCTTAGATCACCAGACGTCGTCCAATTAGGATTTAACATATTATTCTAAACATTGATATGTAAGTAGCCTCTTTAAGATATAACATTTTAAACATATGTTATATGTGAATCAAGATAGGCTTAGGAGGGTTTCAAAAGAAAGTATTATTCAAAAGTTGCAAGAAAATAAAAAAAGCTACAAGTGCATCTGTTTGTTTGACAAAAGAGAAAATACATTAATCCCAACATAATTGCCGGGCCTGATGAAAACATAGGCAGTGTCTGTATTCTGTGTTGCAAGTTAACACATTCCCCCTTTTTTCCGTGAACCCTTCATACATGTATTGTGATGTAGACAAAAGATAATGTGTATCATGTTGTCAGAGCATTGAATAAACTTGTAAACCACTCAGATGTAGCGCTGCATCATGATAAAACATAACGTGAACATCAGGTGTTTCCAGAAAATTCAAGACTGAGCACATTCCAGTCTATCGTGGGTTATTTTTAACCAATGGGTGGATTGTGTAAGCCAGTGAAGTCGTTTGACAGTTTAAGAATTTCGAGAATTAGTCAAATATTATCACAGTATACTCTTTCGTAAAGGAGATTAATGATTTTTGTCAATCACATCTCTTTATTCTCTAATTTATTTTATTTATTTATTTTAAACTTTTACTCATCTTTCAACTATTTATAGTTGAAATGACGGGAAGGGATTCTGGAAATCAAGAAAACGTGTGCAGATGATCTTCTCCCCCATACGTCACATACAGTTTTTACTTGTTTTGACTCAATAAATTAAATAAATCTAAGATCTAAATATAAATTTAATTTACTTAGTATCTTTATGAGTATTGTTCCGGTTTTCTTATTTAACACTACATCCAATGTGATTACTTTTCCATTTTTCAGTTTTACAATTTTCGCCATCCGACAAGTTGAGGTCATTCTGTTCTCACCTCAAAGCAGCTTCATATGATGATGAGACCTGTCAGCTAATTATGAAGAACGTAAAAGAGATAGTGAAGAGGAAAATAAAAGTATCAGAGATACAACTCCCGTAATCACCATCAGCCAACTCGCTAATTGTTGTAACCACTTTACACACTGTCATTAATTGAAAGTCAAGACGTTGGATAAGCGGCAAACGTTCGTTGAAATAATGAGAAACTACCAGCTAGCGGTACTGTTCTGCTTCTTGTTTCATACCATTGTTTCGGTGGACATCTCTTCATGTTCTTAACGTATGACATGTGTATATTATGGCAGCTATCTTATTAATTGGGCCAAGATTACAGAGGAAACGTGAAACATGTTCAAGTATTTTAAATGAATGTAAACGGAAACGCACACGGTATTAAAGGAACAAAGAATGTCGAAAAAAGTCTTAGGCAAATTTTGACAATTTTGGAAGATAACAAGTAATGGGAAGAAGAGGATTATTTACATTTTCTGGTCGTATTCTCTCAACACAAATTTCAATATTAATTTTTATTAGGTACATAAATTATCTGAAAGTAAATTAGCGAGAAATCTTTTATTTTTTAAAAAATGACGAAAACCGTAAATGTGTCTAAGAAATGATTTATTAAATTTATTTGGGGTATTGCACGCTTCAACTATTTGATATACTCCTTATATTTCTGTAATGATTCTGAAATAAAGGATAATGTAGACACTTTTTTAGATTTTTTCGAGAGACCTTCTTCAGTAACTTGCATCAAATATCTTGAGCTGCAAACAACAGACATAGTGATACATTAATTGGTGGACATCAGTGACACTAGTAGAAGTTTTTCAACCCAAAATGGCAAAAACTTTTAAACGTAATTCAGGAAGGGTAAAATGAATTGTGGATTGCATTGTTGTGTAGGTAAATGGACTAGCGTAACAATCTACATGAGATTTGCAGAATTACTTCTAGCTATGAACTAACTGTTTGCATTTTAGAAGTGAGCAGCCTCAGTTATTAAGAAGCCTTCAATTACCCGTAATATGTATTTAAAATAAATCATGTCTTAAAACCTCCTCCAAAATGCTAAAGCCGCCTCCTTTTCCCCTACTTTGCCACCAGTCAATCCGAAAAATGCAGCAGTGTGAAGCGACCGGCTCACCTCGTGCGCCTGCGTAGTTCAGCGCACGCCCGCCAGCCGCGCCCCAATCCATTTTTCATGGCTGCGTGGCGACCGGTCCTGCGCAACAATGGAGCCACTATGCACGCCCGCCCCCGCCCCCGCCGCCGCCGCCGCCGCGGAGCGCGCTCTCCCTCCCCCTGCCCTAATCGATAAGGCCCGATCCCCCGGCCGACTTCCAGGCTGTCCCACTGGCCCGGAAGCGCGGATGTAAACGGGACTCGGCCGGCGGCCGGGCTGGACGCGCTCCGCAGCCGAGAGAGGGCCATGTCCTTCGGGAGAGAGCGCCTAAATTATTCGCGACCCGCGAAGAGGGTTGCGTGGTGTCATTGAATCGGTGGCGACGGGCCATCTCTCAGAGGATGCATTTTTGATGAAACATCCACGCGGGTTGCTCGTGGAATTAAGAGCGGATGCGTGAAAGAGCGCGCGCAAGCCGAGTGGTCGAGGGGGGCGGGGCTGATTCATTGGCGCTGCGAGGCGCAAACCGTGGACCGTTGTCAACGACTTGCTTTCCATCGTCAGAGATGCGGCAGTAATCTATTTCACTTCTTATCGATGTTCTTCAAAATTGAATCAACGCATTGGGGCAAAGACGACCCGAACTGAGAACTTTGTAACGGCAATCTTTTCTTAAAGAAATAATACTAACAGGTAAGTGATTAAAAAAATGGCGCTGAAAACTTTTTCGAGAAATTTGATATTCATAATAATACAGTTATATATAATAGCTACCATAATGATATTTTAGTACACTATACGAAGAAAATTATAACTAAAATAGCAGGTTCACATGCATTGATTAATTATTGTGCAAGTATTTAAAACACCTGTTTAGGTTTTCCGATGTTACAGAACATCTATAGTAATTTTTAACTTCACTAAGATAGTGCACACAAAAATAATGTTCTATTATAAATTAAGAGACAATATACAAATTTTTCGAAAACAATACTGATTTATATGTGTCGAAATATGGGTAAATAAGATTACATGTTTCACTAATTGGAACAACTTGCCAATGGCAAATAAAGTACTCACTGTCTGAGCACAATATGAACTGAAGTATTTTTGTCTCAATTAGTTTAAGGATATTTCTCCAGCAATATAAAACCCCTTTAATGTAAAACTGTAGGTTAACATTATTGTTTTGATATTCTACTATATATACAAAAAATTCAAACAAATGTGTTCAATTTTTTTTATTTCATTCAATTCAATTTTTAAATCTGGGAATACTAGAATGTTTATGTTCCTGATTTCATGATTTATAAATGTATTGTCGCTTTTAATAATAATATTACGTCATTATTAGTATTACGTCACTGTCAATTATTATTGTTATTCAGTCAAACCTTAAATTTGGTACGTTTCCAATGTATGACAAAATAAATTATGTTTAAGGACGTGAAATTTATGACCATCAGGAAGTGAAAGATAGTAGATAGAAGATATGATGATCACAAACCGTTACTTTTAATGTATAATCAATTGATATCCATTATTACAGTCCCATAAATCTGGGTTAAATTCCGTTCTGAAACCTGAATACTTAAATTAGGTATCATTTATCATCAATCGAACCTTTAACACAACATGTATCAATATTTATTGGAAATAAACCAATGAATGTTATATTATCGTTCGTAATTAATAATACTAGAAGTATGAGAGAAAAATCATATAAGTAATTAATTATTTACGAAATTGTACAAGAATACAAAACCGCTTCGAAAATCTCAAAAATATAGTAATTGAAAACCTCTTAGATACTATACTCATATAAATATATTGCGACTATTGTTGGATTTGAACTGCAGAATTGTACTTTTTCTTGACTGCCATTTCCATTTTATCTTTTCTTTCTATTATATATATATATATATATATATATATATATATATATATATATATATATATATATAACATACGTGAAATCAACGCCAAAATGTTTCAATTAGTGTTCCAAAGACGAGGTCGGTCGGTCTCCCGCAAACGTAGTCTTATTAATTCAAGTAGTTTTAAATCCTTAACAAAAAATATATAATATGTTCTCGTTTTATTTCATAATTATGCGCCATCGGTTGAATATCACAACAGAAGGCCTTATTACCACAAATGCCAACTGGCGTAGCTGAAATTTTCTTTTGAGGGGTTGTCTAATACCTTTAGGGATATGAATTCAAGACCAAACAGCTCTCGATGCCGTCGTTATGTAATCCGTAGAATGTTCAGATCCTACACTTCCATTTCTCCAAAAGCGCCTGGAAAAGAAAAGAAGAGTCTTATTGATTCAATTACGTTGCGCATCCTATAATTAGACAATTTTCTAAAAGACGAAATTTAATCCCCTCGCAAAGGGGAGAAGCCATAACTCCCAAGTCGGTAATTGGATGAGGTTTCTCCTGGAAAAAGCTTCAATGCTTCGTTACCTCACTGAACGGATCACAGCTATTATAAGAAGAGTTGCATTGACGCGTCCGACACTTTTGAAGATCATCATTCGACGCTCATTGCTGCCACTAAAACGCAAGAATCCTCCATTGAGAATAAAGTTTCCGAGATTTAACACACGAAGGGTAAACAGGTTATTTTATTTAAGGAATAAAGTTTTGTATCGGCGATAATTTACGAAGAGGTAAAAAAGTTTGTTTTTCAACATTCACTTGAGATCTTATTATATCATTAAAGTGAAGTGACATCAGTTACCCAAACTATCACCGCCAAAACAACAGAAAATGAATTCTTTTTGAAAGAATATATCAAATATTGCTTCACCAACATCATTGGCGGCAACCTATTTATATTAATATATTCGAATGCGCTCAGAAATACTAGAAAGCAGTCTCCTACTATCTGAAAGTTGCCTGTGGTTTTGTTAGACACCCCAGGGCTTCGGGAAAAATCCAAAAACAATGAACTTAGGCTGTGGAGAAAAAATGCAAATATTTGATGCAATTATTCCTCCTATTTTCATAAAGCGCGTACCAAGTGAAGTGCGTCACTTGTAACAAATGCAGCTGACGTTAAGCTATGGATGACTCAAAACAAGTCTGCCCGCCTTCAAATATTTGTTTACTCACTTGCCTCGTCATGAAAGAGCAACATTTTTGGAAATTCTTTGTATGTAAGAACTGATGTACTATACATATTTGTGGAAAACCATTGTTTTTTGTTAAAAAGCCGTGGTTTTGTTCAGCTGCATGTTTGCTGTTGCAGAACACTAGTAGGAAAATATAATTGTTATACAATAATATTTAT
This sequence comes from Gryllus bimaculatus, assembly GCA_017312745.1. Classification (NCBI taxonomy): domain Eukaryota; kingdom Metazoa; phylum Arthropoda; class Insecta; order Orthoptera; family Gryllidae; genus Gryllus; species Gryllus bimaculatus. The sequence goes on from BOPP01000049.1 coordinate 2,457,464, forward strand.
TTGATATTTAAGTTACAGTGACTAGACATTCCTGACATTTTGCTACTAGAGGATTTTTCATTGGTCTCTACATGGCTACAAAGCCTCTAATTTCCACTCATTCAATAGAGCGATAAACGTAAAGGAGAAGCATAATCCTGAAGCAAATTAAACGAAGCGAACCCTTGCGTGGTTCGAGTGAGCTTCGTCTTCGAACACGACATGGCGAGTACATAAAACGCACAAGGCCCCCAGATTAATTTATATTTTCCCTGATGATCATGCGAAAGCGAAAGAAGCAAAGATTAAATTTTCTGGAACAGTCGAGTTCTGCAAGCAGGTAAGGCGGCCGCGCTTTGAAGTCGACACAAAAGCAGGGAAGCTGCGATATTAAAAGCGGCGGAGCGTGAGGCCTGCACACGTGGCAGCGACGCCGGAAGCGGCCGGGTGAAACGGCTGGTGCACCGTGGTGGGGACGCTAGGGCGGGGACGCTAGAGCTAGGGCGCTGGGGCGGGGACGCAGGGGCGGGGACGCAGGGGCGAGGACGCTTGACGGGGTGCTTGGGCTGGGG
>BOPP01000049.1:2458189-2511971 GCA_017312745.1 Gryllus bimaculatus
ATGTGTAGCGGAAGCGGGAGGAGGCGGGGCGCAGGCGGGCGAGGCGAAGCGGGGAAGGTCGGGATGGAGACGGGGACAGCGCGAGGGGAGAGCACATGGAGTGGGTATAGTCGCAGGCGTGGGAGGGAGATCGCCGGACGAACAGTTCGCGTGGATCGAGTGCTGACGGAAACGATTCGGGTCACGAGAATCGAGGCGAAACGGCCGAGTGAACCTGGTGTAGACATATAGGATTCAATGATTCAGTGAGGCGATCGGAGGTGAAACAGAAATATCAATGGGAAACAAGCACAAAGAGTGAAATGCAGAAGAACAAAATATCAAAGTCACAGGTAAGGGAATAGAGGAAATCATGCTGAAATTTTGATGATAAAGGGGAAAGAATCATCTTCAGAAGCACTTAAAGTGGATGGCAAGAAAGCAAACAGACGTGCTTCAGCTGGAGAATCGGCTCTAAGGGGGTAAGAGTACACAAAATTGATACTGAAATAGAGAAGATAAAGAGAGGTTTATTGACGCAAGAATCGAGTTAAAGTATACTGGAAAATGTGCCGCCAATGCTGAAGGTAGACTTGAAACGTAGCCTGTGAGAATGGAAATTTCAAAAGGAAATGATGTAGATGGAAGGGAGAGGACAACTTCAGAGGTACTCAGCTGCAGAGGATGGAAAACAGAACAAAAACGAGGCGTGGGTGTTGAGCCTGAGGGATTTGTTTATCCCAGGCCGCTGCTGTAATTGAATAACGCGCCATGATGTTCTGTTTAATGTGTTCATCTCACCAACTGGGCAAACAGCATGCCTCGAGTGTGAGATCCGTTTTAATCTCTTGCCGAGTTGAAGAACAAGCGGTACAGGCAAGGCAGGGAATCGTCCGGGGAATTCGCAGCTCTGCAACTGACGCTTTGGTTCCGCCTTTGAACGCAATCGTCTGCCGCGCCCCGCGCGCCTCGCACTGAAGCTGCACTGATGCGACAGCAAACACGAGTCTCTCTCCGAGCACACACGCACATTGGAGACGCACGGTTTGATGCCGAGTATAGAAATCGGCTTTTCGCGCCCATGCGTAGCAGATCTTGACTGACAAAAAACAAAAGTATATATCTTAAACGCCACAGTATTAACATACTCTATAATTTTCAAAAATTAAAATAAAATTCTGTCACTATGTGCTTTATCCAGCGTATTGTGCTTTATACAAGGGAAATGGGTATTGAATGAAAAATCCCCTCACATTTCGGATTATCCGAAACCGAATTTGCATGATAGTGGGTTCATGGCTCAATCGTACGGTACACAAGTACACACAATTACCAAGTCTCTTGGTTGCCTTTCATCCAAGTCTGATGAATCAAACGCTTTGGTTTTTAACCAAACAACAAATGTGACGAACTCCTATGCATAATCTCTTTGTGAGCGATGAAAACAATATTACAACTTAACATGTCAATTTAAAAAACACGTGTCAGTATTTAATAATAACATTTTCATTACGAAAGAATCATTGACTACGCACGTTCCCTAAAATATGATAATACTAGGGAACGTATACTTTCAGCACCGTTTATCTTGTGTAAATCGCTAATGTGGCTACAGATGTAAAAGACAACTATCCAACGAGAATGGTTAGGTGAAGGGTGAAGACTCAGTTCTAATGATGTTGAGAGATAGTATCGAAGGAAAAGGACCACACACGGATTTTGTCAGTAAGTCCCAGTCACGTTTCCACTTCTTTTTTTCCTTCGGTTGCTTTTCCTTTTCTCAAATTCCTTTTTTACTTCTTTCAGGCACGTGCAGAAGATGAACTACTCGATGAGATTTTATCTCCAAACTAAGGTGACAACTTTCCAGGCGTCGAGTTCAAAGGTTAACTTGGTAATCATTTACATTGACACGCGGCGCTGTTCATGAGCAAGGTGAAAGTAAAACGCAGATTTATCATAGAACAGAACACAAGCAATTTCCTTGCCAAGATGCGTGCATAACTCAGGCTCGGCGATGATTTACTACCACCCTGGAACGTATAGCGGTATTCTGTGGGAGAAAATCGACCGCGAGATCAAAGACATTACTTGCAGAACTGTTTTCTCTTGAGAAAAGATAGCAAAATATGGTAGATACGAGACACATTTTATATCCAAAATCTCAGAAAGCATCAAAAATAAATCTGTTTCTAAAGAAATTAATGAAACAATAAGTAAGGTGCGAATGAACGGGCAAATATAAAACAAGAACATTATTTGAATTTTTTGTCGAAACTACGTACCGTTTTTACATTTTCATGTACATAAGTAGAATTGATAATGATATTTATAGCTGCAAAAGGTACTGGAGTATCAGATAATGTTGGAGTTTCACAGTAGGTGCCATATAAAAGACAAACCTTTCCAACAGCAGGTGTTCAGGGGGTTGGGGACCAATTGAAAAATTGTCACACACCCAAGCTTCAAATGCGCCCTGACGACTACTTCTCTAGGTGGTTTGGGAACTTCACTCTTTTTAGTGAACTATCCTAAGTTCTTAGTGTATTTATTTATCACTTGGGTTCGGATTTTTAAGGAATTACCTATATTATGTCTTTATAAATTTAGTTTTCAAAATTATGATATTGTACAGTTCTGACAAAATATACAAATGTTTCATCAACTATTTTGGCATATTTTGTACTGTATTACGTATTTAATTTATATTTTACTTATATTGCAAACGTTTGATGTATTTTATTCAACCACTTTTACCGGCAATGGTGGCTCAGGGCGTCCACTGATGCAGAGACCAGAAGGTCCTAAGGTTCGAGACCGGTCGGTGGCAGGATTTTCGACACCAGCTCAACAGCTGGTTGAATTCGGCCGCTGCAGCGGCTAGCCGCAGCGGCTTCCATACAGCGCGCTGTACGGAACAGAATTCTAGCGGCAGGCTGCTCTCGTCTGTAGTTTTCCGTGGTTTCTCCGATGTACACCAGGCGAATGCCACAGCAGTATCCTACCAACGCACCGAGCGCGATTTTTCCTTCCTTGTCCTCTTCTCACCACTTACACACACTTACACTAACCTGACTCATGCTACCATACTAACATACTGCCACACATGCCTGGAGACCGGTCGAAAGCTTCGAGCTTGTTCCGGCTGGGGCGGCGACCTGCAGGTGGGAGATACCTAGTTGGAATAATCCCCGCAAGCTAACGTAGGTTGACGCCGGATCTCGCCTTCCAACGGGAAAGATCATCACTACTTCCCGCGATAAAAAATATGCACTACACCTACGGGTTTAATGACCTTAGCAGTTGACGTGCCTGGAATCACTAATCTATCAATCAATCAATCTACCAGTTTTTGTAAAAATTATTTTACAAAAATTCTATTTTCAAAAACAACATATTTTTAATTTCGTTATTTTTTTCTTAACAAATTTAGAATTGCTTCTTCCTACGCGGTTGCCCCCTTTGAAAAGCGGTCAGATGTAGGTGTTTGGGTTCACTTTAGAGCGCACCCAACACTTGTGTGAGCGCTGAGAATATTACTCTTAGATGTGGAAAGTATCAGTGGTATCGTGTTTCTTGATCTTTAATCCCGATTTCCGCAAAATATTGGTGTAGCAGACGTGCAACAATACGAAGCCATGAGATAGTTTGCCGGTAAATGAGTTCCCCTATTTATTCTTAAAACGTTAATAAATATAGATAATCAATATTTATTGTATTAAAATACCACATATTTTATTAATATAATTTTAAGTTGTGTAAATCTATTTGGTTTGAAAGTAAGAACTCTATAAATCTGATATTACATCTTACATCTATTTGTACAAATTTGTTACGTATGCTTATTATTTTCATTAAGTATTTAGGTTCGCATATTTGAATTTTTCCGGTATTAATCATAATTATCTATTATTGTTACCTTTATCTAATAGAAATAATAATCAATTATCTACTAGGCGGTCGAGGAATGGAGTGAATCCCCATTACATCGGCATACTTATCCGCATCCCCACATTTCAGCCTTCAAATACTCAAAGCCTGACGGAATGAATGAGCATGGATTTATTGGGGGGAATGTTAGCAGTTGTCATATTTGTTTCTTTCACTTTAGGGTATTTTATTATCATTTTAGATATCTGGAACAGTGTGCACTTCAATCTTGCATCAACTTCTAGGTCATTAGCGACCACTATTGCTTGTAACGGTATGGTAACTGTGAGGATGACACGATAGTGATGGTAGGGGGTGAAAGGACGAAACACAATACAAGCATGCCCTAGGCAGGAATCGAACCCGCGATCCTTCGGTTCGAGATCCCTACAGCACTACTGCCTTAGCGATCTCGGCCACCGGATTGGCTTCAATCTCGCTTGAACGAGTAGGAAAAGTTGAATTTTATGAAGGGTAATTTTATGAAGTATCACGTTGACGTTTCTGTTATTTGAAGGTTATTTTTACAAAATTTCATTTAGGTTAGAATAAAACTTTAAATTTGTACCAATTTAAGTATATTGAAGTATTTGTCTCGGGTTTTAAAGTTACTGCCTTTTTTAATCTCATATAGTTATTTTTTGACGGTACTAAACCAGTTGAATTGTTTCGACGATATCTTGTCCCACTCTGTCCGGGATAATCTCTTGAACAGGTAAACCGATTTCGAAGTGGATTTCATTTTGCTTTAACGGCTTAACATACTTCACTTTTTTGTTCAAGTACTTATTTTTATTCTTTCAGTTATTATATTCACTCAGAAGTAGGTAAGATTTCCATTCAAAACTGCCTATTTATTGCGGCCTTGACAAAATTGTTACACGTCCCGTTGAAAACAAAACAAACGTTACTGTCTGCGTACGATGTCGTAAATCTATTCCATTACCTTTTCAAACACTCGATGAAAAATGTAAGTAACCACTCTTTGCTGTTCTTCGCGAATATTTCTTAAACGGTGATTAAATGTACCAAAGTCAATTAATTGTTTTTTGAATCCCAAACTATTTTCTACTAAACGCAGTTTTCGCTTTGGGTAAATGACAACTCAAATTGCAAGTGGATGTTAGCTGAGGTTATGCAACAATTCATCTATTTGTTGCTGCCCATAGCAATTATTGTGGTAGCAATGGCGATTTCAGGCAGGGTGAGGCTGGGCGGGGAAGGTGATGTAGAAAGTGATGGGGCGGGACAGCAATAAAAAAGAGGAAAAGGATGGAGGTAGGCGAGTAGGAGGGGGTTTGTTGTGGTGGGCAGGGCGCGAAGTTACCGGACGTAGCAAGCTGGTTGTTGAAGGCGGTGCCGGTCCGAGTGGGGCAGGGACACACCACAGATAGAAATCTTTCCTATTCCTTTTCCTGACTAGCAGATTACTGCCATTAAGAAATACCGGGGCAACGATTGGTGCATCAGCTAGTAAAAAAATAAACATACGTTGCAAAATGCAATTCACTTTCTTGGTACTATTAATAGTCTAATTTATACTCGGCAGCATACATAATCTGTTATTGAAAACCCCCATTAAAATCTGTTTAGCCGTTTTCGAGTCTAGTCCGGACAAACAGATAAAAATTAAAAACAATTGAATGAATTTTTATGTATTGTAAATGCTCATAAGATACTATAAAAAGACATATTTTGAAATCACACACACACACACACACACACACACACACACACATATACCAATTGTACTTTTATAGGAAAAGATAGATTCACAATTCGAATAATGTACCTTACCTCGCCACTCCAGCACAACGTCTACCTCGTCCACTGGGTGACCTCACACGGGGTCGTTTCACCGAAAGAGGCCGGCAGGGGGGGGGGCGTGAGGGGCGTCGTTGGGCCCCGCGAAGCAGCCGACGTTTCCGCTCTCCGCGGGCGGCGCCTCTATCGCGCGCCCCGTGATGTGGCCCAGGACTCCGGAGCAGAAGGACTGAAGGCAACCTGGAAGGGGGGAGTCGAAGGGGTGCCAAGGGAGACGGTGCGGTGATGGAGGGATGACCGTGTTGCAAGATCTTGTACCGTTGGGGTAAGTGTTCGTGGTGATGGTTTATGTGAGAGATCATTTAATGTTTCGTGGCGCGAAAGATTTTTGGTTGTAGTCTAAGCGTGTGCGTTTTGCATCCGGAGAGCGGGAAGGGTTCATCTGCTCCCCCTTCACCATTTTCAAAAAATTTCAAAGGCCAAACTTCACTAGTAAATAAATAGAACATAGTACACAGAAAACGAAATTGTAGCTTTAAAGAGACAATTAGTTCCTACAATTGATTTTATCTTCCCCCGCTGGCTGGCGAGATCCAGTGTCAACCTACGTAGGGAAATTGTCGCCAAGCAGGTATCGGAGTTGATCGCTGCTGTTGATCGGAGAATCCTCGAAAAACTACCGATCAGGGCATTTGACCACGAGACTTCTCCTCCAGAGTGCGCCTGAAGACGACCAAAGTATCTACCCAATCCAGCTACCATCGGGACTCGAACCTTAATGCCTCCGAATCAGAAACACTGCAGTGACATTAGTGAATGCCCTGAGCCACATTTGTTCAGGAATGAGGAAGGAAACGTCGCACGTGTCCGTGGCGCCTTTGTTAAGGTACCGATCCGACAACCGCCTGGTGAAGTTGGAGGATACCACTGAGAACTACCGATCAAGGAAGCCTGCAGCTAGAATTCTCCTTCAGAGTAGAAAATCTGATGCTGATGGGATTCGAAGTCTAGGATCTCTCGGGCACCGATGTGTAGAGGTAATGCTGAAATTGAGCCATCGCATCCTGAATGATGTTGGTGATGGCGAGACCGTGGGGCGGGGCAGTCGCGCGGATGTGGTGGGGGCGTCTGCGGTGGCGGGGGTGGGGGTGGTGTAAGGGATGCAAACAGGCGCTTGGAAGCGGCGGAGGCAGAAGCAGAGATGGAGGCGGAGGTGGTGGTGGTGGCGGTGAGACAGAGGCACAGGCAAAGGCGGTGGCTCCGCCGGGGGCCGTGCGGCGCCGCGCCGCCGCCGTTGGCCGGTGCCTCGCTTTGGGGCGCCGCGAAGTGGTCCGACGGTCGTCTGCGGCGCCGGTCGTTTTATGGGGAAGCGGAGGCGGAGGCGGAGACGCCGCCCCCGGGAGATAAACCGGCGAGGACGGAGCGACGCCGGCCGAAGGGCAGCGCGCAAAAGGAAGCGTAGGTGCACTGACGTCGCCTGACAAGGTAGCGCTGCAGAGAACAGCAGTGGTTTCTACAAGGGGACTTCGGGAGACTGATGATCGCACTGTAACTAAAAATATACGACGATGTGAACAGAACCTGGAGACAATTTCAGTGGACGGACGATAACATGTAGCAGGGCGAAGTCTCAACGGATGACGAAGATGTGATGTAGAACAGCCCTCAATCATCTGAGAGAGCGAATGTGATTTAGCAATTATCGTAAGCGGCCTTTAGTTTTAATAACTCAAAAACATCGGTTTGAAGTGAATTTATAATCGAACTGATTATCCTAAGTTGTTTCTAAAACTTCCACGCCAGAAATATGTATTAAAATGTGCTTCCTTAAATGACTGGATACTATTTTCTAACAATTGATATATTGATTTATTAATATAATACACCTTAAACGTAGTAATTTCAAGTTCAAATACTCTAATTATACTAATTGAAATAAGTAGTACACGTTGAGAGCAGAAACAATTTTATAGAAAGTGGATTATGGAATTTCAAAAAAAGAAAACAACAATATTTCCTTTAATAAACTAGTAATGGCAATGGCATTCAGGTTCGTCAACTTACAATTTGTATAAACATTTGCAACAAAAAATATTTTTTTGCATTATACTAAAATGCTTGACGTAGACAAAGAACGTCATTCTTTTTCATAACTTGTTCATAAAATCAGCTGCATGAAATGAATCCCTACCTGGAAAACATACGATTCATTTTCTGCATAAGAGGTTCAATCCAAAATTAAAATGATCTTTTCACAGAACAAGTACATGTATTTAGGAGAAAATATTATTGATAATGAAGTATGAAAATAGACCTGTGTTTAAATATGAATCAAGTTGATAATTTTCATAAGTGATCAAGTCTCTATGCAAATGAAAAAGAATTCGGTGTTTCAAAAAACGTTGAACAGTCCGTTACTGAGAAATTTCAACTTTTAGAAAGAATTAAAAATATATAGAATTAGAAAAAATAAGAAACATAAAGTCTATTTCCTTTTAACACATCAAATAATTATTCACAACCTCTCAGATGCAAAACAATCTTAGTCACGCTCATCCGGCTGTTAACCGACCCGGCCCGGCGACGCTTTCAATTAATAGATTAGTGTTCCCGGTCGTGTCAACTGCTATGGTCATCAGTCCCGAAGGTTAGTGCATGTTTGCGGGGTTTTCCCCAACCAGTATCTCCCACCAGCGGGGCATCGCCGCAGTCGGGACAAGGCCTGAACTCCCGAGTGGGTTCCCAACATGTGTGATAGTGAAGTGCCAGTAAGTGTGTGGATTTAGGATAGGATAAGGAGGAGGCAAGAAAGATCGCGAGAGGCCCGTGGCCCAAACGTTTGGGTACTGTTTCTGCATTCGCCTAGTGTTGATCGGACAAACCATGGAAAACTACTGATCAGAGCATTCGCCACAAGAATACTACTCCAGAGGGCTGCTCGACCCAGCTACTTAGCTAGTGTCCAAAATCCTGCCCTACCTAGGAACTCAAACCCTAGGACATCCAGGTCACAGGCACTGCCGTGTCGCCAATTGATGCCCTGATACACTTAAGGCAGCCGATGACGTTTTCAACAACAGAAGAAAGGCAGAAGAAAGTGTCCTTCTCCTTGGATGGAGGGCGCGCTCCAGGTGGGCGGCGTCTTCACACCTTTCCGGCGGAGTCGGTGGGCGCGGGCCGTGGAGATGGCGCGGAAAATTAGGCAGCCGTTCGTCACCGGAGGAATCGGATACGGTTGTAGGGCAGATTGAATGGGCGCCCTCGGCATCCAGTCACGCCGCGCGGTGACATCATGTTCCCTGGAGAACACGGAGGCCGCGGCCACGCCACCGCCGCGCTGCGCCGCGCCGGCTCTCCAGCGCCTGGCCTGACGCGGCCGACTGTTTGTAATTAATGGGCAACCTTATTAAAGGCCGGATGCCATTTCTCACTCACCCCAGCGCGCTTGTGCTCCGAGCTGTCTGCACTGCTTGTAAGAGATACTCCGGCGAACTTGCATGAATGGCGCTCTCTGTCTGGAGTGGCCGTTTATGCATCGATTTCGGCGCGCTCTCGTCGCTTGGGAAGCGGACTGGGTCAAGTTTGTCGAACGATGTAACGAGCAGTTAGTTAAAATATGAACCTGCGGAGTTCTTTTGAAGTAAATGAAACTTCAAATATACCATGAGCGTTTCATTTCAATATAAAGTAAATTACGCGGGTCATTAAACATTCTGGCTTCTGCAATGGTCGTCAGAATGCGTACGTGAAATAATGTGTCGTGAGTCTGGCATCCACGAGTCGTGCTTTACTGCAGCGCGTACATTGGTGGCTTGCACACAACACAATGTCACTCTTGCACATCAGGCATGTTGGGAAGTCAATTTAGTGACAAAGGAAAATATACTTTTCACATATCATATAGCATCACTCCACAGGATTATAATATGCAAAATCCGTTTATTAATTACCACATCAGGTACGAACGTGACAGTTTTCCATGGCAGCAGTATGCGCTGTACTTAATACTACTACTACTACTACTACTACTACTACTACTACTACTACTACTACTACTACTACTACTAATAATAATAATAATAATAATAATAATAATATGAATATGAATAATAATATGAATAATCAGTTAATAAGTGTGTAATGTAATACAAACACGTCTCATACAGGGTGCGATTTGGATAATCGTTGTTATGGGTTGTACTGGTACACAATCATTCTCATTGACACATTAGTACTATCGACACACAGTGTCGACCTGATGTGCTTTTGTTCAATAAAAAACACTGAAGTCCATATTAATGCTGTATTGATTCCCATCACTTGACATCTTACATTGAAACAAACGAAAAAGAAAATGTATGTTGATCTCTCAGAGCCTGTCTTATCAATGCATGTATTTATTTGTAAAACTGCATGAAACAATTAAACGAGTCCATTCAATTACAGTAATGACAATTCTTGACAATCATTCCAATGCATTAAAATAGTTTCATGAACTATATGTAAAAAAAGGCTGTTTTATCGGACGTCGCATGAAACCTACCGTTGACAAAGCTTCTGAAGGGTAGTCCACAAATTACGGAACACGAAAGAAGGGGGTGGTGGTTTGCGGTACGCTGCGGGTACAGTACATAGGGGTTAGCTAGTTTTACATAACGTTAATTTTTTTAATAGTTCAACATTTGCTGAAATAATATTCATAATTCAGTCTTATACTAAAGCATATTAAAATTATAAATAAATTGGGAAATTATAATTCATTGTTAGAACAAATAGAACAATTTTTATTAAATTATATACTGATTTAATGTAATAGATCACGAATAAAATGTTTAAAACTGATCTGTACTATATTCTAGAATCCAAAAAATTGGCACAATTCCCTAGCTCATGTAACATCCACGATGGCGAGTGCGTGACTTGTCAAGAATTGTCTCGCCTATGCAGTCTTCACTCAAAATTGTCTCCTATCTTATTGTTAGATGCAGCATTACTAAATCATTCTAACTTATTTATCATATATTTTAATAAATAACAAAAAATAATATTATTGAAACTCTTGTATAATATATATTTTACTACTTTAAATTACACATTACGGGGGAGAGGGGTTTTCGAATTATTCCAAATTTCTGTTACGTAATTTATGACCAGTCCTAAGAGATTGCAGATAGCAGTAACAACTTCCTTGGACACACGGCAGTGTAAGAAAAATTGAACTAAACATGCTCTTCCCAACGCTTTTATGGGAGTCACAAAACAAGCAAACGTCCTGACCCGAGTTTTTTCAGTCATAGTTCAACTCAGTAAACTGCATGAAAATTCACAACACAGTGCTATTGAATATTGTAATTTGCTCTATTACAAATAATTTCGTTCAAGTGAAAAAAAAATACTTTTGAGAGATAAAATAAAGTATTTTAGGTTGAAAATGTACTCGATGATACAAATCTAATTTCTTTGAAGTTGTCAGAAACTGCAGACAAATAAATCAAATAGAGCGAATAAGTGTGAAGAATACGAAAACCAAAAACCCCATCACTCTACAGTGTGCGAATTCAGATGCAAAAGCATAGGGGAGAAATTCTAGAGGAATTTCTCTTATCAATTAAGATCCATATTTTAACCAATAATTAAAATGAGAACACATAAATATATAGCATCATGATATATATACTCCTACTCTAAGGTTTATTTTGTTAATGATAAGTTTAATTAATGGTAATATTTTTTAAATGGAATAGGGTTCATTTTCTGAACATAGTTCCTCCGAAACTATATATAATTACATTTTCCATTCGTTGGACTGCGTTGTCTGCTTGCGAAAACTATGCTCGCACTAAATCTATTGCAAACAAGAGTACCACGACATCATTTGTCCTACGACGAATATTTTTCATTAATTCGGGCATTTTTACGAGCAGTCTTTCCCGGCGGAGGACGTCGAAGCGAAAACAAAACAGCAAAGGTCACATTTCATAAGTGGACATTTTTATATCCGATTCGAATTACGCCAACTTCGACAGCGAAGAGGTAACAAAGAAATATTAATTTTCTGCAAAATGTGGGCTGTGCATGCCTTATTTACGGGCGGTGGGGTACGGGAGGTGTAAAGATTCATATATTTGATTTACTCGGAAAAGTAATGATGTGAGAACTTACGGAACAATAAACGAAAGTCAGAAATGTTACAAACAATATGTAGATCAAGTTTAAAGTTCAATTAATTTTCATCAACTATACTTTTGACAATTTGTTACTAATCATATTTGTTGTATGAATAAATACCTATATTATAATAATCTTATTTGGTTAAAATGATAAAGGGCGGACAAATTGTAAAAAAAATTGGCCTGAATTACAAAATTTAACACTTCCAATTAGGAATACACTAACAAATAAATAACACACCGTAGCAACATATACTCATCTAACATACAATCTCTGAAAACACTATTCCCATCTAATACACAATCTCTGTAAGTAAATATGTTTAATGAAAAAAAAATTATGTGATAAAAAGAAATACGTATACGAGAAAGTAAAAAGCTGGAACACTTAAAGAACACAATCCTACTATTAAACAAGCTGAAGTAATGAAAAAATTATTATTTGAATCTTTGTTAAGCTGGATGGCATAATATTGTATACAATGTTGAGTAAATTACACCCTGCCCAGACATAAAGCGTTTCATAAGAGAATATATCCAGAATAATCCAAAATAATTAACACACCACAATAGTCCCTACAAAAAAACTTCTATTTACAATGATATACTGAAGAAAAACCTAAACCTAACATATTAACCGTCAAATCTGTCTCAAATACATCTACAATTGATCAAAAACAAGACTACAAAAATACCACAGTGCATTGTTACAAAGTGGGATAAACGCTGCAATGAAACGTAGTTTTGATATACAATTCCTTTTAAAGTACTACTTTTATGAGGACTACTAAGTCTCATGAGAATTTTTCATCCTATATTCTCTACATTTGCGTAGTGGTTTGCCTTTTCCACCCTTATGAGTGTAAGAAGAGAAAGGATTGTAATCGTACGCCGGAAAACGGCGAGTTTTGGACATAAAAACTCTTATTGTCGGGCCCTGATAACGAAAAAGTGGATAAATCCCGTTAGCCGTGGTGAAATGAGAATCCATGTGCGTGGGTTCTAGATACAGAAAAATCGATTGACGCCAAAACGCCTGTGTGTCCGTGTGTGGCCAACACTACCGCCTAAATAGTTAAGCCGATTTTCTCCAAAATTGATATTCGCCGATCGATGTGAACGACATCGACACTATGGGAGATTCGCACGGATATTTTTTAATTTTTGAGACACTTTATTTCAAGACACAAAAACATTTTCAAAATTTTCTCAATAATGACCAAGAACTTTAAACACTGTTCTTGGCTAGCCTAAATGACGCTTCAAGGGCGCAAATTTAAGGGCACTTAAGGGGCGCAATTAAAAATTTTCCTTGAAGAGAGATCTTGAAATAAGGCCATGTTAAATATTTCGAGTACGAATAGTTTTGGAGAAATTTTGCTCGAAATATGAGCAACTTTTCTTAAGCTAATAACTTAGATACAAATAACTCTTATTATTATAAGTTGTTAGCACTTACGTCAACCAACTCAACAAATTTTGGTTTATGCACTTTTGTATTAAACATAATAATTCATGTTATTTGTTATTTTCTCTTTATGCCATATTTCATTAGCGGAAAGTAACATAATACGAAAATTATAGGAAATGTACTGACGCGTATTGAGTCTGCAAACGTCTCCTACTGTTCGGCTATGAACAGTTGCTAATCTATCATTGCTGAACCTCAGAAAGTTCTAAGCCCTAGACATTTTTTGCATTTACATACTGTGTGATTGTTTTCAAGAAGAAACTAGTAAGGGGAGAATTCAGCCATTACCTACACTATGTGATCAAAAGGACCTGGACATGTCCAAATGGTGTTATGGTGAGGTAGTGGTTTTTATAGAGGGGGCTTGCGCCCATTTTTGTTTAGTGTGACACCATCACGGCACAGGCCTACGTTGATGATTTAAATACCTTCTTGATTCCCACTATTGAAGAGCAATTTGTGGATGGCGATTGCATCTTTTAACACGATCGAACACCTGTTCATATTACACGGTCTGTGGTGGAGTGGTTAAACGACAATTACATACTTGTAATGGACTGTCCTGCACAGAGCTCTGACTTGAATCCTATCGAATACCTTTAGGATGATTTGGAACGCCAACTTCGTGCTAGACCTCACCGACCTACAACGATACCTCTCCTCAGTGCAGCACTCCATGAAGAATGGGCTGACATTCCCCAAGAAACCTTCCAGCACCTGATTAAAAGTATGCCTGCGAGAGTTGAAGCTGTCATCAAGGCTAAGGGTGGGCCAACACCCCATTAAATTCCATCATTACCGATGGAGGGCGCCACGAACTTGTCCTTTTCAGTCACGTGTCCGTTTACTTTTGATCACATAGTGTATTTCCGATCATCCACCCAAATTCCAAACAGTTACCTTCCAATAACGAATTAATACTTCATTGTACAAATTACAGACTTGTGCAGGCTCAGGGCCGCGACCTGCGCGCCTCGTCCTACGGAGCCAACGGCGTCAGCGATGGAGAGCTACCGGGGAACTACCGGGGAGATGCGCCGGCGAGGGCGGCTGGAGCCTTGCGCTTTTCGAAGGCGGCCACGATGCGGTTGCGGCGCCGAACGTTCAGCCCGGGCGACTCGGGCAGCTCCGGGATGACCAACTTCCCCTGCGGGGGCGGTCGCTGCGGCGCTGCTCGGCGGGGGTGGCGGGCTCGTGCAACCCTGCCACACCCCCACCCCGCACACCCGCACGCCGCTCTCACGCGCATCTTGCGCTTTGACTGTCTGCACCAACTAAGTCTCTGTTGGCGAGATTTGCCTGCACATCAAGACAGCAACTGAGATTACAGTCTACAAAAGCGGAAGATTCAAGCAGCTCCATACAAAAGTGTCCGCTATCGCTCCCCCTCCTCAGATATTTCAAATCAACTAGTCGATAATCTTTTATTAATTATGTACTAATTTTGTTACCAAAAAGAAAAATTGTACCCAACTTTAAACTATTAAGAAAACGTGACAATGAAACATTTTATAATAAATTTTCAGTTTTTAAAAATTCATTTTCATTCAAATCTCTAAGTTGTAATTTATACTGCAGTTTGGTACTATAGTGGTGTTTTACGTACAAGTACAATGAAACGATAGTTACATAAATATTATTTTAGTGATCACTGATATATCTCTTGATGCACATAATTTGCTCATATTTGTAACTTTTGCAAATTTCAAGTACTGAGGGTGTCTAACTAAAATTGAACATGCTACTATTTTATAAGCCTTCTAATCTGTAAAAGAAAGATATTTATAGAAAATAGTACTGGTCGTTCTTGAGAAAATATTTCGTTTAATTGCCACTATTGAAGCTAAAGTTACGCTAAATCTATTCAATTTTCAAAAAATTTGTTCAAGCCTTTGTAAATGATCTGCCCATAGAAAACAATTTTAATAAACAAATCTGTGTCACTGAAGTGTATAGTTACAGGAAAAGATTGAAAAAAAAATTCTGCATTTTTGAAAATTAATTGCTCAACGAAATAAATACTGAGATATTATTAGCCGTTCTTTCCTCTATTCGTAAAAGAATGCAAACATTTGGAGCCAGTATTGAGTAATGTTTGAGAATGTTGTTAAGGGTTTATATAATGTACCCCAAAAATCTAAATATTCGTTTCAAATTAACAGATTCTTGATCAGGTCTCATCAATTGAGGAATATCAATTTTGGAGAAGTTTTACTTTCTAATTTTCGTATGCTAATGACTGTTATGACGGCATACCTGCCATGCGGGCATAATAACATTTCATAAACAACAACGGCATAAATATTTTTGAAGTAATAAATGAATACTTTTCCAATATTTTTAATTTTATTTTGCTCTTCCTATTTGCTTGAATAAGTGTTTGAATGACTGTCATGGTACAATTACCCTCAATCTGCTACGGTAACGTTTAATAAATAAACTGTAACAGTGATAAATTTCATTTTGGGGAAATAAATTAGTACGTGCGCACTATGTTCTCCGAATGTACTGTAGTTATACGTAATACTGACATAATTCTCAGGCGGTGGCTAGGGCGCATATAAGGAGGGTACAGACAAGTAAACGCAACACTTGCTAAGAACGTGCAAAACGCTCTAAGGAATAAGTATTGTTCAAATATCGACTGTGTCACTATCTATTGGTTGCATCTTGAAGTTCTTATAGAATCTATAGTTATATATTCCCTGAATTTGCTTTATGCACGGCCTATGAAACCTATAAATTTTATTGAACCCATAGCTATGGAACCCATATGGAAAGCTTTATGCAACCGGCCCATTGGCTGATCCACCTGTTTAGTAATATTAAATATTATATTTCTTTTCAATCATACAATTTATAAATAATAAAATAAATTGAGTATTCTTGCTGTTATCTTGGTAAAAGCCCTGCTGTTCATTCTCTGGAAAATCAGTAGCCAATCGCTGCACCGCCTCCTGCTCTGGCCAGCACTCGAACCCGCCCAACGCTCGCTCATTTCGTGTAGGGTTGTGGAGAGGTTATCGGTAATTGTTCTTGAAGTGGCTGTGGTTAGATTCATTTTTAGTGTTCGTAGTTTCTGGAACAAATACGTGTGACGTTTAAATAGTATATCCAGAGCATTTCAAAAGCAAATAATATTTGTCCTAAGTGGGTGTGAAAGAAGATTTAAATAGAAAATTCATATTTTCAAATACTCCTGTGAAATGTCGCGTGAAAAGTTGAGTAGCATTGACGCAGATCATTGATAAGTGATTTTACGAATCGCAGGTATAGTGTTGTGAAGTGATGGGTGAGCTCTCAAGAATTGTGGAAATCGTGTTTGGGGCTTTCCTAAGAAATGCGTGTGCAGGAAAAGTGCTTGTGAAACAGAAGTGTGTGGTGACGTACTTTTGTGATCCGTAGATGGACTTATCACCGTGGTCTTGGTCTTCACGACGCCATCTCTTCTCGTCGTTCCTAAATTTTCCTTGTTCCCGCCAGGTGGTTAGAAAAACGTTTAAAATCTGGAAAGCGTAGTTGCACTCGAATAGTTATTAAGCAAACGTAAATAGAAGTTTCTTTTCATAGTCATGTGAGCAAACATTAATGAAAACTGTAATGGATAAAAGATGTACGCAAATCAATAGGTCCAACATTGTGCATGTTAAAACGGTGAAATTATCAATCGTTTAAAACATTAACATTATAACATTATTCTAGTTTTTTCATTATTTTGAATTGGAAAATATTTGGCAGTTTAGTTTGAAAGAATTTTAATTCCCTGAAAATCATTGTTCAGAGACGAGCATCTCAAATACGAACTAGGAATGTAGTCAATAGAATTGATTCAACAGGTTAGGGTTTTAGGAAATCAATAAATTACTAGGTTTAATTAAATTTGGGAATTGTTTTCAATCTCTCAGAATTATAAGCAGGGATAACGGTCTACAGTTAGAGTAAGTTCCAAATCACAGGGCAGGGTAGCATAGCACCCCTGGCAGAAGAGGAGCAACGCTTTGGCTTGACGCCGGTGGAGACTGGAATCGGTGAGTGTTCTGGGAGGAGCCTGTCCCGTCCCGTGCCCCGTCCTATGCCCTGTGCCCTTCGCAGCGCCCGCGGCAGCCTAAAGGCGAGGCCGTTTGCGTTACTTCTCCCGGCTGCACGACGGATGACGCAGGTCTAGCTACATACACAAACTTACTACGTTGAAGAGAAATGAGGAGAGTAACTATGATCATGAAAATAAACTGTGTAGTATAGATACTGAGTAGAAACTACGTTTCCTTATATGCACACATTTGTAGTTGGGAGGGATAATTCTTCCTCGTGCAGTCATTGTCTCCGCTTAGATAATGTTAGATGGGTATTTGTCCGCCTTTAGTTTAATATATTCCTGGTTTGTTGCAGTCCCGTTTATTGAAATGTACTTATATTATCAAAACATAAGAGTAAATTTAATTGTAGATTCGTTATTGAAGGTGACCGTTAATGTAATGTTGTTACTTTAACTTCAATGTTAATTAATATTAATTTTTAATTGAAATAAAAGATCGAGAGTATTTAAGGTCATTTTTGCTTACAATTTATTTACATTTAAATATAAATGATTGTTTTACAAATGTTGCTTGGAATATAAAATGATTACCTAGTGCAATATTAGGATGAGCAAATGTAGGAAAGAGGCTGCAGTGCCCGGATAGTCTAGAAGACTGTTTGCTTAGCCATACTATGGGATCCACTCCTGTGCTGGATTACCGCTATTGTACATGGCATGCATTCAGTCATAGAGAAATTGGGGGACCTTGTCTGGGTGGGAAACTTATTGACCTGCGAGAAGGCATTACACCTCGCAATTTGTATTGATGTGAATGGCAGGTGGCCTCCCTCTAGACTGTAGACTAGGTTGTGGTTCAGATGGGAAGGCCACATGCCCAACTGTTGGTTTAGGAGGGACACGCCTACAAGGCTCACAGGGCAGGGTGGGTAGGTTAAATGCTAGGATGTATCCCAATTCGATTTTGTATTCAATTTGCTTTGAAATGTTTACGACGTTCCTGGACATAATTCTTGCAATGTAAAGGAGAAATCAAAATACGTAATGAATTGGTATACGCCTTCCTACCTTAAGGAAAACTGAAGGGCTGCCCATCGTTCAGTCGTCCTTGAGTGGGAAACGTTAGTTGGCGGACAGCACACTTAAAACAGGGTGGAATTTTTTCGAAAGTGCTATAAAGTTCTATGTGTACATATTAATGAAATAAACACATTATTTGTTTCCTTACAGGATCATAAGCCCGCGTGAGACGTGGCAAAATAAAAAATTGTAAAGCCCATGTGTATACATGGCAAGAATATATAAATTTAAATTAATGTAAATAGGGTTATTTTTCGAGATAAATTTCTTGAACACTCTAATATAGGCTAAATAAACCAACCCAATAAATTGTCGACATATAACAACTGTTCTACTAGTTCTTAGGTTTTTCTAATTCTGCTTATTTTTTAGCATTATGGTATATTTCAACATGCTTAAAATAACTGCAAGAAATGTAGAAAAATGCTATAAAAGAAAAAAGATAAAATTTACACCTAAATTATTTCCATACACGTGCGCTGGCGAATAAATAATGAATACACGATTTAGTTAGGTTTAAACTCTGTAAAAGTATGTATTGATTTTCTGAAGATCATAGTTCTGTGCGATAAACTTTTTCTGTTTCAGGTACTTTTAAATGTGATCGACAGACGTAACAATCTTAAGGCTAGTAAAAAAGCGGGCTTATCGAATGATATATATGATATGAATCTGTATTCAGATAAGACAAAGATTGGAAAGGGAGCTCGTATCTCGTGTTTCATCTGTGTGAAATGTGAAAAATAAAATGTGTAAAGACAGCGGTTTGTATGGTAAAGTGGGTTAGCCACTATTTAGATTTGTTTTTAATCTCACATCCGTCAGATTATTCGCAAATCTATAGTCAACAGATGTATTTTTTACTCAGGTGCAAAAATGTCTAAGTTTTAAAGCACGCTTTATTGGTACTTTCATTAACAAACTATGTTCAGGTAAAAGGTGTGGTAGGGGGTTCTGGAGCTAGAGAAAACGTGCACAATTTGTATTAACAACTATAACCTGCCTTTGAAAGTACATGCATTATTCACACGGAAAATAAAGTAAACATAATTAGCAAAAAGTAAATTGAAATATTAAAAATAAAATTAAATCATAAATGATAGATTTATTGGTAGAAAGTAAGAGTGAGAAAAATTAAATTAACATAATTTTTTTGTTGCAGGTCCTGAGTAGTCGCTATCCATGATATACAGAACAAATATCGCTAGTTCTGACTGGTCAAACTTCGCTTTCTCGATCTTCTCAACGATCTCCAAATATCTCGCCCCCTCCCATTGACATTCTTGAAATCCTTTCTGACACATTACTTCTAATATTTGAGTTTTCAAATCAAAATGGGGTTTTATTCTTCCACCCCTTTTGTCGGACATTTAGATAAATTAATTTTGGCTCTCCCTTTCATCAACTGAAAATGAATGTGGAAATAAAATGTCTTTTGGGTATATTTTGTACTGTTCTTTCCTGCACTACTAAATTTCTTTTTCACCTTAACTACAATGATCTCGATTGGGTTCTAGAAGCCGTATTCACTCTTCGATTCTTTGTTGAAGGCCACACTTCCGCATCTTATTTTCCATGTGGTATACTTAAATTGTTGTCTAGTCTTAATCCTGAATATACTTCTAAATCATGTAAACAAAATTATTGCGAATGGGATTTGATTGACTTCAAAATCTATTATTCAAATTTAAATAGTTGATCTTACCACGCACATTTTCAAAATCTTTTAAAACCATTGAGGTTACTTTTCAAAACTTAGACATGTAGACCGCCGTGATTGTTTTAACTGTAGAGAGAACTGTGGGAAGAACACATAAAGACAACACGAACACACACAAACATCCATGCCGAGGCGCGATTCGAACCCGTGACCCCACGAGCCATGGCAGCTACGGTTCTTCAGCCTTAGTGACCTCGGCTATCCAGGAGGACTTTTCCATGCTTGTGAAGATTTAACGTGGTTACGGGGGTTGATTGGGAGAAGGGGCGGAGGCGGGGGGGGGGGATAAATGGGATTCCTTTGCGGCGGTCTTACAGGAAAAGAGAAAACGCTAAAGGGTGAATAAAAGTAAGGTTACTCATACATTGAAACAATAAATTTCTGTACTTGGAAGAAACTAGTATAACTGAGAAAACAGAAATCGAAAATATTTAACTGATTTGGACGTAAAATTAATTCAAAAAGACGAAAATGTTGAAAACTTTACAACTTTCAGATTTGATCAAGGAAACTTGGTATGGGCAGATAGCATGGAAACCTTGTGAATTGGGAAAGTTCGGTTTCAAGAGAGAGTTTCAAATCATTTAAGTGATTGACATTATCTTTTGAAGTAAAACTTTACAAAGCAATATTAATTCAGGAATCGTTTCTATTGCTTCTTTTATCGAAGGATTTTGCGTGACCCTCATAGCCTCCTAGAAGTCTCTAATATTTATGACTATAATCTGCTAAGAGAATGGTTAAAAATCCATTGACTCTTGGAGATATTTCTTCATACTTATAATTGGAGTAAAATTGTTTATATTCATTAATATATATATATATATATATATATATATATATATATATATATATATATATATATATTAGGCAGTGTTACTTTCAACCAAAAATATAGAAAAAATTTTACATAACATATTTTCCTAAATTCAGGAAAAAAGTGCTTCGAAGGCTTAAATGGAAATTTCAGATTAATCATTCCAATAAAAAATTACAAATGGGGAAATTTGTATATCTGTAAAGTTTCTTGGTATAATATATTGAGTTTTACTGAAATAATTTACCATAAACAATGTTCAACATAAAAATTAATGCGGACTACAGCCTTTCTTACGTTGTAAAATAACACTTCAAGTTCAAGACGTTGTTCTGCAGCTATGAAGGTTTTTCTTCATGTACTGCTCACGCGGGAAACTCCTTTAGTCAAGGAAGTAATTAAAATGTTGAATTTCCTAAAATTGATTCAATAGCTTTTTGAAAAGATGAAATATTTCTCGATAAGTTTCTTTCGCAATTTTGTCAGTACTTTTCAAAAACGATTATCGAAACATTGATTTCGAAATGCTTCGAAATGAATTCGCTTTACAGTCATTAAAAACATTAACTTGGATGATATAATGTTACATTTCTTTCTACTCTCATTAAAAATTAATATAATTTGAGTTACTTAGCATTGTAGATACAGCGCATGAATATGTGGTACGTTAAAAATTTTGCAATGTATAAAAGTTGATACGTACGGTAGAATTTACGAATGTTCCGGAGGATGCGAATGTGGGTTGACTATTAATCGTGTGATAAAAATAGCTTTAATTTTAGTTCTGAGAGGTCACAAAACTATTAATATGCTTTTTCCAAATATGGAAGTTAATGATTTTGTCTAATATTTAATAGATCCTCTAGTTTTTCTGACTAATATGCAACAATACTGCATCTTCTTCAAAGTACTTAGTTCTTGTACTATAATTTTCCACGGACCTTATCATTCAATAATATCAAAATACGCTCAAAGATGAATAACGGGCGCTGGTTATCTCTACAAATGACCATATCACGCTACAAATGTCTACTACAGTTCATACAAAGCTGTGATAATGAGGTAGACACGCGGGAGAAACTAACCATGTTTCACGATGTTAGCAAGACTATAAATTCTGCAGGAGAACCTTGAGAGAAAGTAAGCAAACGAGATTAATCTTTTCAACACTATTGATACATTCTATACCTGACAGGCAATATGATTATGGGCATTTCGCTCTGCTGAAACCACAAGGCACATTAATCATTGCTTAGTTAAAAACTAAAAACTAGTTTTACTTACAGTGGTTTAATGTTAGCATTATTAACCACGAAAATTCACAGCTATTAATGATTAACTGAATTCGTATAGTAATACTTCGGGGAGTATGAAAATCGCAGCTACATTTTAAGAATAGAAAAAGAAAACATTCCCTACACAAGAATGCGTGCCTTCGAAAAAGCTGAAGAAAACAGAAATAATTCAACAGAACACTAGAAAACTAAAACAAACGCACGAAAACAGCCTTTTTCAGAATCAAATATATAAAACAAGCCATCAAAGGCCAATGTGGCTCTAAGAATTTTTAAGATTGTAAATATTCCATTTATTGTAATATAAAGTAATGAGGGGAGTCGCGGTATAATTTCAGATATTCACTTGGTATGATCCCGTAACACTCCAATATTGATTCGGAAAATTTGCACTTTCAAACAGGTCATTAATATTGCCTGAAAATTATCTGAACTTTCTTCTACACAGGATACAATGCTGGTGGACCTCGACATATTTTAAAAAGAAATTATAGTAGGTAATACCACTAGTGATTTGGAAATTTTCGATTAATCTGACTCAAATCGAGGAAAGATTTAGCTAAGAATATACAAAACAAGTGGTATTTAGTAGGACTATTTCACTACTGAATATGACTAACAAGAGTTCAAAATGTAACAAATATTGAAAATAACTGAAAGCCATGTTAAAATCAGTTGTAATAGTATATACACATTTGGACATATCAATCGATGTATACCGCCTCCTAAGATAGACCATTCAGTTTGATTGGCCAGTAGGGAAAAGCGATAAGAAAAATCTTTGAGACAAACCGCCCTGATTGGGACATTTTGTGTGGTGGTGGTGGTACGTTGAGTAGTTATAGTGGGTAATGAAATACATTACGTAATGCATGTTAAAGTAGTAAAAAGATGAGGCTGTGGAAGTATATTGTGAATCTTGACTTTTCACTAAAACCCAATATGAAAAATATAAATGCATAACACGAAAAAAGGAGTAGTATTTAAATACGAAGGTAATATTTAGAACTCACCCACTGCAGGGGAGGATGCTATAGTTTGTTACTGAAAGACTAAAATATATAGCGCAGTTTCATGATGGCGCAATGTGATCTAAAAATCGTTTCGGTTCCAGGTTCAAAATAGAGGTAAAGAGAGAATGGCTGCGCTAACCCACGGGGCCTCGGGAGAGGTTTTTTGTCGAAAGCTATAGCAGGCTCGACGAGTTGCAGTGCTGCCTTCCTGCATCGTAGGACGGAGACGGGCCTAGAAACGGACCGCAACATGACCTCAAGACTACAAAGGACATGTTGAAACATTCGTGTGGTCTGTGTTTAAAGTTCAAATCTCTTGTTCAAGCAAAACGGATCAGCCGTCTCGGTGATATGGTCACGATTACGAAACTAATAATTGGAATTAGAAACTCGTGTTAAAAAGTCAAAATTGAAAATCGTACAGAAGTAAGAAATTAATTACCTGATGATTGTGTGAAATTCAAAAAAGCTTGCTTTCGAAGTACTTGCACAATAACCTTAAATCGTTTAGGGTTGAGTTTTTCCATTCAAATCTTGCAATAGCGGTAAAAACCACAAAGAAACCTTAAAAGTTAAGGTTGCTATCGTATATAGTTTAGAATTTCGACCCACTTTCAATAGTTTTAAAACTTAAATAGAACTAGTAGTAATTGATGGTATTTACTTGACTGTATTCTCCCTCACAGTTTTAGAAACATTAAAGATGGATTTTTACTGTTCGCGAAATGTCAATTTGCTTGCATCAGAGACAATCTTTGTAGTGTTTCGCCATTATTGATTAAATAAAAAATTAATGAGTATGCAGTAGCGATTCAGAATTTTAAATTAATTCCGTTTCAAATATAAAGTTGTTCGTTGTCTTGTGAAATTCAATGACCCACTCTGTTGTAGAATGCAGGTCTTTGACCTTTTGTTGAAGAAAGTCCGCAGGGGGAAGCTTTGAATCATGCGGTGAAGATGTACCAAAGGAACGCAACTGAAAATGTAGAATTTGTATTAAGCACGTATTTTAACATTGTATAAAAATTTCGTTGCAGGTTTCGAAATGCCGAACTCTTGTTAATTTTAATGCGATAGTTTTAAATAAATGGACTTCGTTAAGAATATTTATTTTAAGGAAGTCACGCTAAATATTAACGTTCTAAACTTAAGTAACTGGGAAAAAGTAGCAGCGTTAAGAAATCTGCAACTACTCTAAACTAATATTTATGTACCTGGTGCACCAGTTTGGTTTTTAAATTAGACTGAAGTTTCAAAATGTAAAAAGCTGTTTCTATTTTTCTGGTAAATTTCATTATTTTTCTTATCAGTTTTAATTAATTTTGTGCTTGAATTGTACGAAAGTTGTGCAAGAGCATTCTAAAATGCTTTAAGATATTACGATGTAATTTTGTATTAAGATCTGGTGGGAAAATATAAGGACGTCACTGACCATATGGAAACCTTTATTTCTGAGATTTGCAAACAATTCCCAAATACTATCTCCCTAAAAATATCAGAATGTTCCTGACATCCTACATTTAAGTAAAATTTATATTGTTTTTGACCATGGAGAATACAATTAACTTTAGTATCTTGAAACGTTAATTGAAATGAGAAAGTTGTGTAAATTTGCAGTTTATTAATATAAATTTAGAATTAAGTTCTAAATTTAAATGTTTTATATTCACTTCTACACAGAAACCAAAAATCACAGGAATGGAAACCACGAAGGATAGTATTTTAAAGCATAGTGGTAATATGGCAAATTCAATATTTCTTGAAAATTGAATTTGCCGAAAATTATTGAAAATTGAATATTCTATAAAAATAAACGAATTGTGTAGTAACATGCGAGAACGTAATTTTTGTCCCAAAAACTTCAATTAAGTTACAAAATGCCGTAGTAAACGGGTAGAGTATTGGATTGCGATGTAAAGTTGAGAAATGTTCAGAAAACGAAAATTCAGTAGATCACAGCACTATCGAAGAGGAATTTATATTACCAGCATCGCACGTCATAGATTAACAACGTATATTTTGCGGAACAGCAAAAGTTCATAAGCGGTTTTGTTGTTTTTTTCCACGTGCTTTACTTAACGCGTTTCAACACAACTTTAATGAAAAGAGAATCTAATACATAATTTAATCTGTGAATAATTTTTTTCAAACGTTGCCGAAACCCATTTTTCAAGTTTTGTTTTACCGTCAAGAAATTTAAAAAATCTAAGTGTATAGCTGGATGGCATATAGCTGGAAGCGTAGAGCTTTCTACATCCAGCGCAGTGTCAACCGTCCAGATGTGATGAATATATGCGTCGTAAAGCGAAATTTGACAAAATTTGTCCCGGCGTCCCCAGGTCGTGCCGCAGTCTCCTTTCATATTTGATGAAAGCTAAATGAGTCGATTAAGTCCCATACGTTTTCCTATTAGTTGTATGGTAATATCTCTCTAAGGGCGACTTTTCGTCAAACAATTTTGTTGAATTAAAATATCATAGATATTAACGAGCCTTTTATCATTTGTTTGTAGAGATTTATCAACAATACTAGTTAGAATTGAAAGTATTTGCGTTTAGTGGGCCTAACAAGCATGTTTCATGGTTAACTTCTTATCTCTTGTGGTCTGCTGCTCCACGAGTTACAAATGAGTTAAAGGTTCTTATGAAAGAACCTCTACGTACAACCGCTTTAAATCTATTAAAACGTTTAATGAAAAGGATTAGAAAAGACTTGGAAATTTTGTATAGCAACAAGCCAGAAACGATAACATTTTCTTATCACGATCTTGTTCAAGCAAATTGTATGGAGCATGGAACACGTTGAAAAATGTTGGAATTTGAGAGCTAGGTCAAACAATTCATTCGATAATCCCTTAGATGACCTTGCTGACTTTTTGCATCAGCTGTCCATGAAATAGACCCTACGTTTAAAGGGAAGTCACTGCAGATGCTGGAAACCTACGCACCTCTCTCCGATGATGGTCTATTTCCACAATGCACATTGCGAAGAAGTCGAGAAATAGTTAATGCAAAGCGTTTGGCCCTCAGGCTTTTGGTCGCCGCTCGGTAATTAGAACCATTATATCGCTCTTGGTGAATATATAACTATTTTCTATCTATCTTTCTATCTAACTATTTTCTTGAAACTAAATATTTCCCTCAAATGTAGAAACTAGTTTTCGTAATACGACTACTTCTAACATGACCAAACTCCCCAAACCCTTGAGATTACTGACCTAAAAAATTCTATCAACATTCCCCAATTTCATTGAAAAAATCAGCAAATAGAATCATTATAAATAATTTTCTCAATTTTTGCCAAATTTAGAATTTTCAGTAATGGGTTTAAAGCATGAAAGTTGTTTTTGCACAATTAACTAGCAACAATAATAGCGACAATTTCCCACGTAAAAGTTTTTCATTTATGTTCGTGATATCTTCGTTTTCCTGAAATTATTGGCCCAATAAGTTAGCAGAAAATAATATTGTATTAATTGAAGAACAACAAAATTTCGTTTGTGGCAACTATTTAGTCCAAAAAAAGTGACAATTTCTTCTGTAGATAGTATTTTTTACCCGTACTTTTTTGTAATGGTAGGAATTTAGAATTCCCGTTAAGTTTTAGTGACGAATATTATTTTTAGATCTCCATTCGTAGTAATAGCGTTTCGTATGCATGCTAGTAGTTCAATTTTTAGCACTAGTGCTAAAAGTGGGGTGACGCTCAAATATTCTGATAAAAGTGTGAATCCAAAGAAAACATAATACTACTGTGTCGCAACACCTACTGCTGACCTCAACGTGTCATTAAATGATTTGTATATTAGAACATAGAGCGAAAGTCAGTAAAGCTGTTTAAAAATAGTGTATGACACACGTGGTAGAAGAGATTACGCCACTCGTGATAAAAGTGATTTTATTCTGGGAGTTGGAATAATTTCGCTACGCCTTCTTATGAATTTCAACTTCAACTAGACGGAATGTACTTCATAGGCCCCCGCTTTTCGAATGTGTATAGTATAGTTTAATATTATTTATTTTGTTACAAAAAAAGTAGAAAGTTAATATAATATTACATGGTAGTAAAATTGGAATTTCTGAGAATTGGAATGCCGTGGGGGAAACGTGTTTAGAGCTGCTCCCAATATTTCGAATTTGTAGAGATTAACAACCCTGATGAGGGAGCAGATACAATTTTAAATTAATACATGTAAAAGTTCACTTTTGTGTTAATCTGATTAATTTGAACTTAGAAATTTCACTCAAAATGTGTTTTCAAAAATCCCCGTTTTTTAATTGTTTATAGCCGAGGAGAAAATTATTTGTTACAAAATTAGTACATATTTAGTAGAATATTATAGGCTAGTTGAATTGGAATTTGAGTAGGGGAGATGCTGTGGCGGATACTTTTGTTTGGAGACGCTCCCAACTTTTTGGATTTGACAGTGTAATAACACTGATGAAGGACCAGATAAAATTTTGAAAATATTACATGTAAAAGTTCACAATGGTGCCAAACTGCATTATTAATTTCAACTTTGATATTTGACTCTAAATGTGTTTTAAAAATATCGGAAATTTTCGTGAAAAGTCTTCATTGGCAGACGTTTTTTAATTGTTTACATTTAAGTACAAAATTATATATTTTGTTAGATGATTAGTACATTTGTAGCAGAAGTATATAGACAAACAAGATTTTGAATTTCTGTGAAGGGGTGCGATGGCAGACACTTTTGATTTCAACCGCTCGCAATTTTTCGTGTTTGTAGACTGTAATATCTCTGTTGAAGGACCAGATAGAAAGTTTGAAATTATTACATGTAACAGTTTACTGTGTTGTTAAACTGCATTATTAAATTCAACTTTAAAAGTTGACTCATCTGTTTTAAAAACTCGGAAAATATACGTGAAAAGTACTTCATTCGCAGCCGTTTGTAATTGTTCATAAATTAGTACACTTTTTATTTTGGTACAAAATTAGTACGTAATTAGTAGATAATGTTAGACTAGTTGATTTTGAATTCATGAAAAGTCGTGGTGCTAGGTTGACGTCAAGCCAGTAACCCCACTTTTGGATTTTTTATTCTTCACAGTTGAGTACAAAAATATTACATAATTAGTACCAAATTATAGGCGAGTTGATTTTGAATTTCTAACAAGCGGGAGTTCCAGCTTGACAGAGGTATTGGAAGCGGTGCTCTCGGAATATCCAGTTTTCCACTTTGGTTCCGGAGCGCTTTCTGCTGGTAACCACGGAACCAGCGAACATTGGGCCTACGGGTCATTGTTGTTCCAATCTAACTGTAGTGTAGATAAACGGCATTGCACTTCCCGTAGTGTTATAGTGTTTCTCTTAAGCATCGTGGATTTACTTCAGCAATTTAAAATATAGCCTGTTCTAATTCAACAAATGGGAATATTTGAAGTATTGAATAAATTTGATAAAGTTATTTTGAGAGCGTATACAGTGTCATTAATTACTAATGGTGCGCCTCATGAGAAGATTATTTGTCTCGCAAATGTAATGTACGTTATTTTTCGTGGGACTGTGGTGATCTTCAGGGAATACATTATGAAATCGGGCGCCGCGCTCCCTCAGACAGCAGGAGTTTCCCAACCAAGTATCACCCACCAATATTCACTGCCCCTAAAGCACGCTCTAAATTTCCGACTGGTTTCCGGAATGTGTTTTAGTGTAGTACACGAAAGTGTAAGTGAATAGAAGTAAGGGTTGTGGAGTTTTTCCTCATGCGCTCTTATGGTTTACATCTGCTGTGTACGTAATTGCGGTGGGATGTGGGTGTACAGTGATGAATGAAGACGTTCTTGTTAGGTTTGGTTTGTTTTTTACTTGTACCAGTATTTTCGTTATCAGAAGTGGTTTGGTGAAATTTTCAAGTTTGCGTGTTCTGTCGCGTATCTTTCTCCAGTGTAAAAAGGTTATTTAATATTTTTGTGACTATCACGAAAAGCGAAAAGCCAACTGTCAAAGAATATTGAATAATTACTTCAAATATTTTCAAGGAAGGGTTGTGAATTGTTCCAAGAAATTTCTCGATAATACTGAATAAATCTTTGTTGAAATTTTTTTGACATCAATTGCTTTGTTTTTAAATTTTGATATTGTGTTAAAACCTTGGACGTTACCTTTGTATATTTTTAAACAAATGTTTCTTTACAACTTTCCCTCTTAAAATAGAAGAATATGGAAGAGTCCGGGCTTTTACAAGTGAGGCTTCTTTCATGAGTACGCGGAGGTAGTAGGGGAAACTTGTGCTATGACACAGGACACAGAACAAACTTTTTAAAATAACTAAAGTAAAATAGTTTGAAATAAATTAACAACAAAAATCAAAACGCTCTAGCCAACAATAATACATGAATTAATTTCGAAAAGCAACCAAATTTAAAATCATAGACATAATAGCGCAAGTCACTCGACAGCTGCCAACATACAATCACAATCCGGACGCATTATAAATGTTGGCCAGTATCTGGTGTCGGATCGTTAAGATATTCAATACATAAACATAGTTTGAGCAACTTTACCATGTACTGAAATGAAGAGTAAGCCTACAGAATTGTTTCTAATGATAACAAATGTTATTTATTACTCAGGGGTGAAAATTTCACTTTTATTATTATTTTTTTGGCTCGGAATTGCTTTTCTTGAGTCACGTAAGAATGCAGTAAATAATAAAATGTCTTTTAGTATATAAATAATTTTTCAATTTTTGCACCCTAGCAAACTTGCGCCCTGTCCCTCCAAAACCCCCTTTGTTCCTCATAACAAATCCACGAAAGTTAAATAATAGTGTATAGATTAGAGTTGTACTTGCTCGATTCTGTATTTTTGCTTGAGAAACTTTACTTTGTTTTCTCAAGAGTAGAAATATTTTCTAATATTTTTGTGACTATCAAGGAAAGCGAAAAGCTGACTCAAGGAAGATTGAATAATTACTTCAAATATTGTTTTTAAGTAGTGTAAAATGTTCGAAGAACACACTTTTATAATACTGAATAAACCTTTATTGAAATTTTTTTTCCAACATCAATTGCATTGTTTTTATTTTTGTTTAATATTCTGTAAGTATGAACATTTATACATTTTTTAACAAATAATTGCTTTTATTAACAGCTTTCATTGTTAATCAAAAGGATAGGGAAATGGATCGGAAAAGGGTTGAGCATTAACATGTCAAAATTGTCGCACGTGTACGCTAGTTATATAATAAAGGTGTATCAGCGGGGATAATAAAACAATTTTCATTTTAAGAGACGTAAGTAAGCGCTTGGAAAGAAAGAAAAATCATAATTTATCATATATAAGTTTTAAAATTTAACGAACGTTGGTTCGGAGAACTTCAGTATTGACTATTTGGCGCAGTTTCATATATAATGTGATATCATTGTAAATCAAACAATTGTAATAGTTCTAACAGAACATTGGATTGACACGCTAAGCATTAGGGAAATGAACACAGAATATTGCAGTTCAATCAAACGTATCGTAATCATATTTTCCAAATAGAATTCGACATGTTAGCCCAAATTTGGTAAATAATGGCAACAAAGGAATGCAAAATTTTATTACAATAATTATGCATCTCTCATTATTATTTTTTATAATCACAGTATAAAATACTGCTTTTGACTAGTAAAACCTCCGGAAAGGATTAGCAAATAATTTGCGAGTTCCAGGGCATATTATTTTCGTTGTACATTGCTAGTGTACCAATTCGATTATCATATTCGATTCGATTCGATTTGCGCAATGTGATTTCACATGAATGTGTTATATCGATATCATTACACATTCCAATTAATTGGTTGGTGGGAGCTTTTTTTAAAAATGAATGAAACCTCACTTTTTGAATTAAAACAAAGAGTAGGGGAAGACGGTGTACCTTTGATTACTTCTCGAGCTTTAATTTTTTCCCTTCAGTTTCATATTTATAAATTTAAATTAATTTAATAAAATAATAAAATTAAATTAAAAGCACCAAAAGTTGTCTTTAAAATATTATTTTCTCACGATCTGAAATTAATTTCAAACATGGTTGTAATTAAGTTTTGAAAGAAAAAATGGTCAAAGGTACAACACTATGTTGGAGTAGTTGTACCTTTGACCACTTTACACACATTATAATAATGAGTTAAATGGAACTTATTTTATTAATTAAAGTAACGTTTAACAATATAATATATGCATGTGTGATGCACACCAGCAATAAAGATTACAGAAAGGAATAAATGGAACAAAGCACATGAAAATTCAAACCATACAAATATAAAACCAGCTTTAAAGTAATTAAATTATCTAAATTATAGTTTATAATTTGTTTAAAGTCATCAATATAAAAAACAAACCCCTATTAAATAATACATAATAAAAAACAGCTATTCTGCACTGTAACGAAAGAGATTGACTCTAAATAACAAAAGGAGTTGCAGACGAACTGATCCACCTGCTTGCGATGGATTTGGAAGCTTGAACACAATATCGTCTTCATCTAGATCGTACGAATTGTCATTTACCCTGACAAACCGATCACTGATGATATTTAATTTCTTTAAATATTTTACCTCAGAAATGGTTTCCCTCTTAACTTTAAAAACCTCCGCAACATAATGTTTCACAGTTATTGACCCACAATTTTGGGAGAATGAAGGCACCTTTTCTTCTAGGCATCATACCCAACTCTCTAAAATAATAAAAATTAATAAATAAATTACTTGAACGGAAGTAACCGTAAAATTAGTTGCACCTTTCATGGATCAAACGTCCAAGAGTTAGTGCTGGTCAAAAGTACAACATTCAATCTCTCCCTTGTACGCGCATTTCTCAGAAAATCAAGCATGTTGAATTTGATGTTAATTTTTTTGCAATTAGTAATCTGCATATTTCATCTAGAACGTTTGTAATGGATCATAGACCTTAGAATAAAAAATAATATTTATAAATTTTAATTATTTCACCCCATAGTTAGGCAAGTCAGATCTATCCGTGTTTGTAAACTCGACGTGAAATAAACAAATAAATTTGGCACGCTAGCCACCAAGTCTAGAATGGTTAACGTACTCGACGAAATCATGATAATATCAAATTACGTGTGACATGAACCAAAATGAACACACCTATTTTCTTATTAATTAAAATCTGTTTTATTTACAAACTTACAAGTTGTTCTCTATTTCTTTCTTTCCAACTTTTAAACACAGATCTGAAAGGACTACTCTGTTTCTTCAGTTTATGTTCCTCACAGTACAAATGTATATTTTTAGTCTGGGTCCGCGTCGCGGCTATATGGGAAACCGAATAATATTATATTTATTAGGGAATCTGGCTCCCTCGTTTTCTTTCCCCTACCACTAGGTTTCTGCTACTAAAAAATAACTCAGATTTTCAACAATTTTGCCGATCGGAATAGTAGCAATTGTTTATTAGTCATAATTTTGACGAAATGATACTGGGCGAATTAAGTTCTTCTTCGTACATATCATCAGAATTTTAGTTCACAATAAACAAATATAACAAAGAAACATATCGATCTTTTTAACATTAAAAAACAACTTCCCTTGACAAAAAATTCCAAATATCATTCACATATTCATACATATTTAATTCATATTCCGTCCACATGAGTGCACTCCTTTTAAGTACTGAAATTATTCTAATGGATATTTTATTATATTCTTAACCTAATCACAAATCTTGGTCTTGTTATAATTTTGTTTTGATAAAATTTGTCATCTCTCTGGTTGTTGACTTCACTGGACCCCGTACTGACGCCGTCCCGACCGTTGCCAATGCCTTACGTCCATACCCATACTCGTTCCAATTACCACATTTTCCTTTGTCCAATTTTCAAGTTAAATACTCCCGAATTAATAATTCACGTACAAAAGCGTCACTTTTCCGAAATCTAAAACTTTCACAAAAAGTCTACGTGTATCCAAGACTCGATTTCGGCGTCGATGTTGCAAGACTAAAATCACAAACGTCTGACCTCATGCATTGTTGCATTGCACCTTCTACTCTGCGCAGTTTGAAACAAAGGACAACTCTTCTCTTTTTCATGTCCGCTGTATCTTTCCACTTTCCATTTTACAAATGTCTTTATATTTATCTAATTTCTTCGTTGCAATAATTTCTAATTAAAAATACAAATACTAATAATAATACTAATACTACTACTACTACTACTACTACTACTACTACTACTACTACTACTACTACTAATAATAATAATAATAATAATAATAATAATATTGATAATGATAATTACTTTTCCCTTGTCCAAATTCCTAATCTTATATTTAAAACGTTTATGTAATCGCTCATCACGTGTAAAACACATTCAATTGTCTCTGCCTAATATACGAACATTCTTTAATTAATGTTGTTCGTTATTCCAAAATAGCACAGAGTTCGTGCGACTGATTATTTTTTCTCTAAATGTTCTTCGTTTCCTAATTTACTTCTTATAGGTCTGGTAACTGCACAGTTCCTTGGAGTTTTGAGAAAAAAGTAACACCTTGCACCCCTACCATTGCACTTTCGACTGGTTGTTTCTTTATTAAAATATGTCAATTCCGGTTATTTTATCCAGTTTATTAATATTGGGATTAATATTTATTGGGACGCGCCGAATGGACCATCACAAGTTTTCACTATGAAAAAGAATAAATATAATTTATGACATAAAATAATCCAAAACAATACTTACTTTTGACTTTTGCAAACATTAATTTTTTTATATGTAACACTTATTAAACTTTTCAAATGACAAGACTTACAGCAGCTCTGTGGGGAGTAGTATGAACTAGAAATATCAACTTCTGAAATTTATCAGTAATACAGACTCTGGCAAGTAGTGAGTGGTTAAAGGTACAACAGGTCATAGGTACAACATCTTCACCTACCTTCGTTATGGAGATAACGTGTGTGCATTAAGATAATTTAAATTCGTAGTTCCTGTTAAACGATTGCAATGAGTTTATATGTATATGGTTTCATTACTTATTGACTCACATTTGTGATGCGATGAACTGTGATGTGGTGTGATATCTAATGCGTCGCAGGTGAAAGTAAATATCAAAGATAATGAAATATACAATTTAAGTATATTTCGAAAAGTTTTTTCATACCGTAAGCATTATCCATTTTGTAAATGTAATTGCTTTAAATCATTCATTGAGTAATAAAGCGTGGAATTGAGTTCTGCTATACTTCATTGCAAGACCCATAAATACCGTGTAGAGAACTTTAGACGGCACCCTAAGGCTTTCTTTAAACTTTCTAAACTTGACTGAAGGGTTGAGCTAATGGTACTATAGTGTGATGTAACATGAATTTACGTTCTTTTCGCATAAAGAACGAAATATTCTTTCCCTTTGAAATGCGTCGTGGATTTGGGTTCTTGTTAAAACTATTACTTCGGTTTTCTTGTTATCACTATTATCCACAAGTAAGTATTCACTTTTAATTGCAAAGATATTTTAATTCAGAATAATGAAGAGAAAGCTTAAGGAGCATTTGCGTGAAATAGTTTCTTGAAAGGCGAGAATAACCTTAAACTTCTTTATTTCATGAGACTTCGATGACGTCTCATAGAAATTCCCAACCGAAAAGGAAAGTGGCAAGTGAAGGAAGAATATAAAATGCTTCCTAAGGAAAGCTGAATGGGAGTGTGGTGCCTACGCCCTTCGGGCCACCCTTGGGGAAAGCGCAAAGGTGCGGAGTCAGTCTCTTTCGTTACTTCCGCTCAGCCGCCTGTTTTATTTGTACTCTTTCATTTCATTAACTCAGACCCCTGCGGTGCGCCCAAGCGTGGCTACTCACCGTGCCGCCAGAGCGCCTGCGCGTCGTTGATGGATTTGTCTCATTTGTCTGGAGTGACTGCTCGTGAGTGTCACGCCTTCTATCTGTCTCAGTGACACGGAGCACAGACACGTTAGGATCGCTTCCAACTCAATTTCACACTCTGAAATGTGATTTACTGCTTGTTGTATGGAAAATTTTTGTCGAGCTTCACAAGAGCAGACTATAACTTGAGAAACAGCTTTTATTTAGCGAGTAGTTTCAAATTTTGCATTGAAATTAGCAACGTACATTTTAGATTAGGCTATTTTGTCAAAATATTTCGTTATTATTCACGCTAGCAGTTAAGCTAATATTTCAGTTCGAGGAGAACGTAACTTGAATTATTTATTGATCAAAAGTATTTTTACAGTAACAAATTCATTTTCTGCACACCATTGTGACTCATACTACAATAGTTAAATATTAGTTATTCAACACTTTACAGATGAATAGCCCTTTAAGAAGGGGAATACGTAATAAAGAACGTTCTGCGCGAGATCGTCTTTCAAGAAAGCGTTTACGTAGTATGCACGGAAAACAACATTACCGAAGCCGCTCTGAATATTTACATACACAATTGCCCACAAATATTCGCGGAGAATTCAAATGTGTATGACTACGTGCTCTTAGTATTTATATATTCAATACTGCTCTTTTATGTCCCGCGGAATAAGGAAGGGTCACGAGGGACCGAAAGTTCAGAAAGGGATGCAATTTAAAATAATTATAACCAACCTCAAAGATACATGTAATTATTTCGCGGAGGGGAATTCCATGGCGTGGGAGGGGAGGGGGAGGGGGGAGGGCCGCGCGAAAAGGGCGTTGCGCGCGAGCGGCGCGGCGCCGAGAAGAAATGTGGACCTGGCGCTGTCTCCGCAGCACAGTGCGCCGCTCCGCCGCTCTCAGCGGCCACACGGCGTTTGGTTTAAACGATATTTACGATTGCAGTGCAAAACAGAGGTTTCGCTTGTCGTCTCCAATCGAAAGGTGAACTGAAAGGGGTAATATTATAAACACTACTCGCATGGGTGACGGTAAATGATGAGATGTGAAGTGTACTAATGTTGCTCGCTGATGAAGTTGAGTTTGAGAAACGAAAGTCAACGGTACGGGCAAGTGAAGCGACTTAGTGTAATGACGTGTTAAACATGCAATAAACAATAACATTGCAACGTTTGCATTTTTTATTTGCATTTTTCGCAAATGGTTTTGTTTTTAATGTATATTAGTTTTATTAAAATTATTATTTTTATTTTTTTTCTGCCAACACTCCATGAGACTTCTCGGGAAAAAAATATTTTGAGCTTGAAAAAATATTTTTTTTATTTCTATAGTTATTCCTGAAAAGTTATTTAACAAATCATATAATTAATATGTGCTTTATTTTCTTCAATAAAGGAAATGGCACGTGAGATATAATCACAATAAAAAATGAGTTAACTTTATTAGCATCGTATTTACGTTCAGAAAATTAAAATCTTTCAGTAGCGCATTTTAAAACTATTTCTAATTGAAATAAAAGGAATTCTTAATCTTCAGAGATATTCGTCGTTTACAAAAATTATTGACCTCTTTAAAATTAGCAAAAAAATTAAACCTTTAGTCTTTACAACAATTTGACAAATAGCTGAATCAATAAAATGTTTACAAACCTTTTAAAGTTTATTAAAAATATTTTGTAATATTGCGAATGATTTTTACGGAAATAGTAGTAATAATACACCTAAATGTGCTACGTAAGAAATTTTAAGCACTCTCGAGCTGACGTATCCACCCAATGCACTGTGCTGGAGAACAGCATCGGAACGCCGCCTGAAGAGAACTTACTTCGTATTATTGTTATTTTTCGTTATGTTATCAAAGATGATTATTGTAGCGAATATAATGTGAAAATGAAGTTCTAAACCACATTTTAGGGGCTAAAAAAACACGTTATTTGTAAGTATTTCACGCTTTGTTGTATCTCTCTCTCGTGTTGGGGAACCGCTCGTCTCACGAAGAGTTGCCAGACGTCAGTCGTATTGTTACTGACGCCACGGAGCATTGCGATCACATTACGTTACATAAACTTCCATTTACTACATAAACGACGCCGTAAGTCTTCGCTTCTTTCACATCAACTTCTTTTATCTATTCAATACTACGCAAGGTAGTTGTAAACATCAATATCACTATAATTGAAATTAAGTTTTCGAGAGAAAATCTCTAAAAAAGTGTTTTGATATGTTCTTTGGTGTCGAAGTTATCGAGCGTTGCATATAATCAAACATCACGTGAGTTGCACTCTTTACATAGATATCTCTCTACATCCGTAAGGCATGCCTCATTCGATAGCGTCTCAACACGGATTCTTAAGCCATGCAGACGGTCAAAAAACTCTCTGCAGTGCATATTTCGTGCAGTACATGTTTTGTATGTTACTTATGAAGGAAATTACGTAGGGAAGGGTGGTGGATCCGGATTCAGTGAAGCACTAGGGAATTGCATTTCATTAGAAAATTTCGTCTTTTTTGAGTATTACAATACCTCTATTTTGATACGTGAGACAGCCGACAACAGATTTCTTTATTCAAGGAAATTTTCTTTAGGCTGTATCACAGTGACAAACATGACATATCTCGCTGGACTATCCTGAATACAATATAATATTTTTTGGCACGATTTGCGTTTCTCAGATTACATCAGTGCTTAGTTTTGATGACCAACGTTAATACCATAGTTCAGATTCAACTATCACGATTGTGGGTGTACACGTAATGCGATAAGTATTTTAATGTACGTATGCATTTAGAATTTTAGGATCGGATTAATGCGACTTTAGCTATCCGTTTTCCCAAAGCTAGGCCTGTTATATTTATTAACCTCGCCGTGGGACAAGGGAGACATATGGTGAACATGTTGTTTTCCCATCACCCTACCTACCTTATTTGACCTGCTTGAAGTATCTTTCGTCACACAGCTATAACACTGGGACGATTTGCATGAGTGTGCCAAAGCTTCATTTTTGGTCTGGCCGGGAATCGTTCCCGGGACCGCCTCCCAAAACCGTCTGCTCCATGAGCCACTCGAGGGCCATATGTTTCAGTTATGCTTTTATAAACTTCAATATATGAACATTGTATGAACCACGTCATTGACACGGATTTCAGAAAGGTATTCTTGAGTTTCCTTTGTTCGTTCCTTGCTCACGGCATACGAATACACAATGCTAATAAAAAAAATACAATATATCAGTAGTAGCAATATTTATGTACCCCTGGTTAAATTAATTAAATGTAAAGTTATATATTTCCCTTATTGTTCTATTGCATTTTATTTGCATTCTGAGATAATATTATGATTCCATAAGCCTTCTTATAAGTGCATTAAAATGGATATTGTTAAATACGTTTCCACTGAAATTTAACACGTATAAGTTGCAGTGGATTATTTAACTGAGAAACTTCATGGAAGCCATCGAATTTCACACGTACTTTGCTCTACCGCACGTTCCTCTTATTGGAAGTAGATGTCATTTGGCTTTGCTCTCATTGACTGATTGAAAGACTACGCATGGTACTTTCGGTAGCTAGGTGAACTGAAGGTGAACTGGTTCTAGCAAGATAGAGCAAAAAATATGCATTTAAATAAGATTTCAGCCTGTAGCAGTCGCCAGCAGTCCATGAAACAGTGGTAAACCCTCAGCAGTATCCAACAGACCACGCACCACACACACTCTCTTGTAATGAAGATATCTCCGAGCGACGTGGCTCTGTGCGTAGCGCGTCGGCTGACTAACACCCGGGCTCAATCCCCGGGGCAGCCATTTTGACAGAGGTTTACGTGGTTTCCCTTGGTTATACAGGGGAATGCTAGAGTGTTTCTGCTGAAAGGCCATCGGCGTCGTTAGCCGAATAGAATTACAAATGAAAATGACACTCTCCTGTTTACGGTTTTCCAAACCTTAAGTAACAATCAGTAACACC
This sequence comes from Gryllus bimaculatus, assembly GCA_017312745.1. Taxonomy (NCBI): domain Eukaryota; kingdom Metazoa; phylum Arthropoda; class Insecta; order Orthoptera; family Gryllidae; genus Gryllus; species Gryllus bimaculatus. Next base: position 2,497,277 of record BOPP01000049.1, read on the forward strand.
TTGTAGGCTATGTCCATCAATGAAACTCATACATAACGTCGCACCGGTGTCTTACTATTCCAATCAAGGATATAGTTAAAATCTGAAAATTATATTTCCGTTCGTAATATTAAGGAGTAATTGCCACAGACTATTCTATGCAATTGTCCTCGGAGTGCGGTGAGAGGTGGATTAATGAGCAAATGCCATGCTAGACCGGTTATTCATATTTTTTTAAAAAATTATATGTTGTAGTCATAAATATGAAAATATATTTTAATTATTTTGTTCATTACATTTTCTTAATGTGACAAACAATTTAATACATTTACTTGTTCGGGACTATAATCTTTCACAATACGTTTGAAAAATAAATATAGTTTGTTTTATGAAAAATGCCAAAGATATCACACCACAACACCTTTATTGTTATTAATTAATCATTTTGTTGTACTTAATGAAATCAACAAGCACAATATGTAATAATACATTTATTTCACTCCAATATTCATAATTAAATTATCGTCAATCATCGCTTCACTTTAGATCAGATTTTAAACTTATTACTAATTCTGCAATAAAGTTTGAGAACTTCGAGGCAGAATACACTAACTTAAAATTACAGAACTAACAACTTGACAAAATTTGCAAAGTTTACAAATTAACATGAAAATTCCACTGTGCAAGATTTTATAGCACTCCACTTCACACTTCACTTCACCGCACTGCGGATCACTGAGCTCTAATGTCTTTCTCTCACATTCGTTTGCCTCGACTTCACAACGCCACTGCAATGCACTCCACGGCTCATAATAAATAATAATAATAATAATAATAATAATAATGCAAGTTACTTTAGATCGTAGGCTAGTAATTTAATAATATAACAGATATTTGTAATACACTTATCAACATCTACGAAAGTAATTTATTTTTGAATTTGCTCAGGCTTTGAGGAAAGGGATCGAAGAATGTCAAAGGCAAACTGGTCCAGTCTCTCATAGTGCGATTGCGTCTGGATTTTGTCCTCTGCCGAAATATATAAGTTTACCTAATCGACTTTGAATTTCGTTCCACGCTCGAATGCCTGTGTACGATTTATACATTGCATGGAGACATGACTGTGATGTTCTTTGAGTGACTCGCATTCTCCTTTATTCTTGGTTCCCCTGAAAGTAAATTACGATGATTTACGCTGGATCTTTTCTAGATTCCTTTGCTGGAAAAATCTGTATATGTCGCTACATATCGCGCCATATTTTAATATGATACACAGTAATGGCATATACACTAGTTATTTGGCTCTTACTGTGCTCCTTTTCTGAATCCGCATAATAAAATCCAAAGATCTCCAGACTTTCCCTACAACGAAATTGACTTGATTATCCCAGATCAATTTACTGTATAGCTGTATTCCTAAGTATTTACAAGCTTTGACTCGAGGTATAACATTATTCAGTTTGTACGCGGTTTCATTATAACTTCCACCCCTATCAAACGTGATGGACTTGCTCTTTCAACTCCTAATTCCCATGCAGTTTGTTTCCGCCCACATGTGTAATTTGTGTAAGTCTTGCTACAAAACGTCCTCATACTTCTCCGAGATGATAATCCTATAAATTACACAGTCATCTGCAAAAAGTCGCACATTTGAAGCAACATTTGTCGGTAATTCATTAACGAGGGCAAGAAACATGAGTGATATGATGACATGTCGTTTCTCGAGTTTCATAAGTAACTTCCGATTTGGACCTTCTGTTTTCTGTCACGAAGTAGTTCGTGTATCTACGCTATTACTCTAGTGTATATACCATAATCTATGTATTTATTTATTACACGATCGTGTGGAACAACATCAAAAGCATTGGCAAAATCTATTACTATAGCGTCGACTTCTCCTCCTTCATCAACTGCGTCTGCTAGGTCCAGCTAGAAGTGAAACTAGCTGTCTTTCGCATGAGAAACCATTCCTGAAACCGTGCTGACCCTGATAAAACCACTCCCTGCCCTGCCATTCTTTCTTGTAATAGCTATAATTTAGATGTTCCATAAGTTTGCATACGAGTAATATAAGGTTTACCAGTCTATTGTTACTAAGTATTGTCTTATCTTTATTATATTTAAAAAATTGGTACTACGTGAGCCAGCTTCCAATCTTCCGGTAGGCAAACGTTTTTTATAAATACATTAAATAACCTAATTAAATATAGTAGAATAGTCTCTCTGTTCAATTAAATGAGATCCGTGGAAAAAGACTCAGTGGTTCGTGATTTTCCTCTCTTCATTAATTTTATACATTTCCGAAAAGTATTTACATCAATATGAAAAAGACGCCTGACTGATAACATGGATATCTGAATACTGTTAGATTTCTTCTTGAAATTTGAGCTAAAATTCGCGTTAAAAGCTTTTGCTTTTTCTCTGTTGTCAGTTATTAGCAAATTGATTACACGAACAACTGGAAACTTGTATTTACTTCACTTCCTTCTACGAACGTATTTACAAAATACTGACCAATTATTACTGCCGTCCGCATCAAGAATATGTTTTAAATGACGTTCCTCTGCCATTTTATTTTCCTTCCTTAACGCTTTTGAATATTTTCGTATAACGTCATATGGTTTTCATTGCGGTTTCTGTTGCTAAAATCTTTTCTGTTTTTTTTGAATCGTCTAATCTTCGAATTATAATATTCCGAATCACAATTTGTTTTCAACAATTTGCTTGGTAAAAATGCCTGATCGGCATTAACTAGAATATTTTAAGAAGCCTATTTTTAAATTGATCCATTAATATTTTTTATCCACTAGTAAGAAAAGAAAGAACTCATAAATCGATTTAATAATCTGCCCTGCTCTTTAACCACTTGTAGTTCTAAACAAAAACTGATTGACATCACATCAAGAACAATGTTTCCTGAGCAAATTGTTTTTGTTTCTTTTGAAGAATAGTATTTTAATTTTTAGGGATTACGAAATACCTTGGTCAAGGTAAAGGAAACAACATTGCACTTGAGCCCGAAGCATACGTGGTAACTTGGTCTTCCGTACTTTGAATTTCTAATGAAAATGTTGTTCACGTCGTCCCGCCTCGCCGTGCCTCAAATGGCGCGCCCTGTCTCCTTGGAGAGCTGTGCCCTCCAAAACCGCGCGCCCGCGCACAGTGCTGCTGCGAGGGGAGGCCGCGAGGGCTGATTGCTGTTTTATTATTCCGTCTCCTCCCCGGGAGCATCCGCTCGGTGATAATTGCGTGGAGTTCCGGGGCCGTCGCAGAGGAGCTCCCCAAACCGCACGGAACTAACGAAAGTAATTAAGTAGGGCCGCCGCGAGGAAGGGGATTCGCTTTCCTTCCCGGGGCGCGGGCGGAGAGATCGAGTGAGTGAAGATTGATTCAGGGTGCGGCAACTGCGAACGTCATTAGCTCCGTAAGTGGAGTGCTTGTTATATCCCAGGAGGTTCGACACTATCTACATAACTAGGTCGAGTTCTGTCGCTCTCTGGAGAAAAATCGGCTAGTCGGCAAGAGGAGCGGTCGGCTACTCTCCTCTTTCTCCGATCTATACTAGGCGAATGCCGGAGCAGTAACCTAACAAAACGGGTCACGGTTCGCATGCAATCTTTCCTTCGCATTCCTTATACTATCCTACCCCTTTGGTAGACTACACTACCATAACATCTGGGAGACTAGTCTAGAGCTTAGAGGTCGTCTCAGCTGGGGCGGTGCCCCGATTGTGGGAGATACCTGGTAGGAGAAAATCCCGATAGCCGACAGAAGGCCGGGCAGAATCTCACCATCCAGAAGGAGAATATCATCGTCACGTCCCAAGCACCAGCCTGCACTACATTTACGAGACTAATAACCTTGCAAAATAGTAGCTGAAGTGCCCGGAATCACTTATCAATCAAATGGATTCCTAGGAGGTGTTCGTGGAATGTGAAATCCGGCGTAGACCTACACGCCAGCTTGTGCTTTTTCCCTCTCTGTGTTTATAGCCCATCTGGACAGCGCCAAATCGGGAAAGGCTCTGCGATCCCCAATGGTCTCCCGGCAACTGTTGTAGTGTAGTTAATGTGAGTGGAAATTTTGAGTGTGTTAGAGGAGATGAGGAGGCAAGGATACAGAAAGGAAAGGTCAAGAGCGATACACGACTCGTTTGTACAGGTAGTGCTTCGGCATTTACCTGGTTTTGAACTACTAAGAACCGGAAAAGGTTAACAAAGAGGGCGGTGGAGCGAAAGGAAGAAAAAGGAGATGCGGGAGAGACGATTCGATGACGTGCAGAGTTTCTCCACGCCCAAGTGCCGAATGTCGACGCAGTGTTAATTACTTAAAAATGTAAGGGATTCAGGTGACATGAATAACTCCTACTTGAGCCAATGTGATTACAAAAACGTTTTCTTGAATTTTAAAAGCTGGAGATTGGACTTGTCACGGTGACTACAATTTTTTGCAAACTTTGAAAACTTTGAGAGTGTTAATTGAAAGTTTGTTAGATGAAAAATGAGCTAATATTAAACTTTCAAAAAAAAACAAAAAACAATTCAAGTTGAATATATTTTTATTATGCTTTTGCAAGTTGTAAAAGTTGTGAAGTCGCGTGTAATTAAATTATGTAAATCATAGAAATTAGTACAACTATTATGCGTATAATCTTATCTTGACTACATTAAACCCTCCCACGTTTAGGAATGAAATTACGAACGCGAGATAGACCTACGAACATTCTTCAAACCAACTGTTTTGTGTGAAGCTCTCTTGAGTTACCAAGACAAACTTGAACCGTCCAAGAGATGTGTTCTTCTGAAAACAGTGACTACAAACATCATTTGCGGATTACCGTGAAGGCTATCGTCATTTCTTCTGCCAGCCAGCTCCAATACCTTCATTTCAGCCTCGTTGCAAAAACAATATTTTCTTCCCCGGGAGTGGTAATATGTTTTCCAAACGCCGCCTCCGCCGCCGCCTGGTCCCAATCGATGGGGGAGGCGTCTGGGGGGGGGGGGACTGAGAAAACTCTCGGCGAGAAAAGGCGCTTTTTGCGAGGGCGTCTGCGATCAAATTTCATGTGTAGAGGGCGCAGGCAGGGCGCGCCCGGGGCCCTAGTGACGTGGCGACGAGGGCAGCAAGGGAGAACGGAAGGCAGCTGGGAAGCGCGGAGACCGAGGAAAGAGGCAAGGAAGGTGTATACCGTACGACTTGACGAAATGCAATGAACGTTTTAGAACGGAACGAAAAACGGAGTGTCAGTGGCGTACGTAGGAAGGGGAAGGAGGGTCCACCCCGGGTGACACCAATTAGAACATTTTATAGATGGAATTATATAAGTTTAATGAATTTATTTAAAAATATATTTCAATTATGAATTACATACAGTTTTTTCAGTATACCATAAATAAATGTCATGTGGAAATATAAGGCTCTCGTCCTGGCAAATTTTGCCGTATACAAAAAATCTTTGGAAATGGGTGTAGTTTACAAGAGAATACGAAATGTAGATTATGATACAATATTAACATTTTTTTCAAAAATCATAAATTAAATAAACAATTTTACCGAACGTAAAGGTTAAAATAAGTAAAAGTTTGATTTGATTTTTTAAAAGATACGTTATAGGAGCACCGTAAGAAGATATCCAAAGTCAATTAGAAAATAAAACTCTGGACTATTTCCTGTGTTACATAATATGTTACCTGTCAATCATCATAAACATTAATATTGACATTTACAGTCGCTGGTTGATACTTTCAACACTGTCAAAAGTAAGAAGGCACTTTGAACAATGTCAAAAAAAAGAAGACAATGAAGATGTGATGAATAAGTGAGATAAAATGCTAAAGGTTTTCTGTATCTCTTTACTCGTATGCAACAGGCTGTGGTCCTCTGAACAGCTTTCTGTGAAGAAAGTTTGTCACCTTTCTTACTCCCACCTATGGTTTCCGGTAGAATGATTCAATCAAAAATAATTAATTTGCTTGAAATTCAACATCCACTATAAGAATGGATGTCACGAAAATTATTCAAGTATGTTTACGCTGTAACCGAGTATTTCGAGTCGAAATACAAAGAAAAATCAAGTACAATTTCAATTGTAAAACAGAGGGCGTATATTATTTTAAGATATACAAAACTTTAAGTAAACAGACAGTCACTGTTTTCACCCAATGCTATCAAGTTATATTCCCTTTTAGACAATAATTACAAAAAAGAAAACAACAATGACAAAAACACACAATCTGAAAAAGAATACACATATTCAAACATAGTTTCTATGTACATCTGGATTCAAGAAGCATTGAATTCAATAAGAGACTTTTGCAAGGCTTCAATCAAATTATTTCCACTATGCACCTCTAAATTAGCTTTAAGTGAAGTTAAATACCCTTTAAATTTTTCACAGAAAGTTTCATTCGTTGAATTTAGTTACATATAAATTCTAAATTTAAAAAAACTTTTCTCTAGTTTTTTTAAAACTTTGGATAGTCAATACAAATGGTTTGTTAATCAAAGTATATACACTTTGAAAGAAAACATCGTAATAATTAATTACACTTTGTTTTAAGCCGTTCATTAAATTAGAAACTTTATAACACAAATTTACAATACGTTTAGAAATTTCCCATGTTTCAGTCACGACAGTCCGACATCAACTATAAATATTGAACGTGAAACTTTATAGAAGTTCACTATAGTTCTAACTAGTAGCTGAATTTAGGCAAATTATAAACTGGGAAACTAGCTACGGAAGATCAGTGAGGAAAACCTTTTAACAAGCAGGCCGCCTCCACGTCGAGATCAGCTTGAAACGCGTCTTGGCTGCCGTCATTCGCTGCCCAAGTCGCACGTTCGTAGGCCCCTTTTGTGTTCTTCCCATGCTGTCGCAGAATAGTTTGTTGCCTCGTTCCACTGCTCTGCATAATAGCGTCCCGTGGTGTATTATCTTTCATCAGAGTGAGAATATTACCATCTTGTATTCCACCAGCCGATGTGCCGGGTTGGAGTATAAGAAGTCAAAGCGAGTTTGAAGAAACATTCACAAGAAGCATATACCAAGAAAATCTCTAAGGAAAAATGTTCCTTATTAGATTGTTATCCGTTTAACGTATTCAAAAGTGCGTGTTTAAATGCACTAAACTTCTTCAAGAAAAGGCGGATGATTTCTTGTTTCTTCTTGAATTCACATTTGAATGATATTCATATGAATGAAACATTTCAATCCAGAATATTATAAAATTGATACCTTTCGAGGTTTTATGATAGCGTTTTTGTAACGTCTTAGACATTGCTGGTGATTCTCCGTGAACATGTTCTTCGGGTAAGTCATACGTACAAATATCCGAAAACTCTCCTTTCTTTTTGTTTATTTACTTTTCTCAAAATAAATGTCTGAATGGCCGTTTCACTGAAGCGGGTATTTCACGGCATCACGAAATGTAATAATGCCCTCGAACAGTTGCCGTTGGTACTTGATAAACAGTACAACACTAATTGGCGGTAGGATGAAGTGTAACGAAAGTTTCATCGCGTAATCGCAAGATAGCGGTTTCAAATTAACTAGAGAAACATCACGTCCTTTTTTTAGATACTTTCTTGAAGGAGAACTTGTGAAATGTCATGTACTGAGAAAGAGTTTCTTTAAAAATAACTGTGAATTGTTCGACATTTTGGTGGTGATAGAATATTCTCAGCGAACTGAGAAAGAAAGTAGTTACAGGTAAATTGGCGCAACTCTCAGCTGTTGCGCTTTGCTTGTCTCTTGATGAATGGTTCCGCTGACAGCATTGTGTATCTACACTGTTGCTAAGTAATAGAATGCTTAAAAACACAACTGTCAACCAAATGAAAAAAATAGACAAATGGAGTTATATCACTTGAACTTTAAGGGGCTTTATAGCCAACCAAAGCTATTGAAATAAAATTGTCAGGACATGAGATATTTAAACAGTTACAAAAGAAAAGCGCGCTGTTTCGTGAAATTAATGCAACCACATTTTTAAGTGTAGGTTATGAAAGATTACAAAAAAAACCTTTTATTGATCATGAAGTTATGCAATTTATGATAAAAATTAAAACCAGTACAATTTACAATTTAAATCAAAATTATTTCGATTACTTTGATTGTCTATAATTGTTAAAAAAAACGTCTAATTCTTCCATATTTGTAGTGCAACAATAATATCGGAAACTTAAATTGACCAACAATTTCAATATGAACTCATGAAGTGCCATTTTCCTGTACACTCGACACTGCCGATATTTCAAGCTTTGATTAATAACCTCCTCCAGAATTGTAATGCAGTACGTCGGAACACGAGTGACTGCGCCCCTCGTAACGCAAGTGCCTCCGGGGCCTCGGGATGCAACGAGAGGAACGGTGAGGGCCGAAGAGGCTATTCCGTACATCGCACGAGAGACCTCGACGAAGAGAGCGTTTTAGAGATATAAAGAATCATAAGAATTGTAGGTTATTCTATTTATTCGCCATCGTTTATATTAGATTATTATTATTTCTTATCCTTTCAGCATTGCAGGAAATCCATGTAGGCTGGATAGATGAAATAATAACGAAGTAGGTTGTTATTCCTTAGCAAGAATTTGAAACTTTTTGTTTGGTTTTATAATACTCTCATTCAATGATCAATATTAATTATATTCTTATAGAATATTTATGATTGACTATTGTAATTCAACCTACTTCCCAAGAACATAATTTAATTGTAATTGACCTAGTTTTAGATGAACAGGCCAGGCCTAAGTGGAAAGTAGTGAAGGGAGGGTAAGCAAATGAATGCCATATGATATATTATTATATTGAATTATGTATTATCATGTTTTGTATATATTATCATATTGCATAATATGTATACAATGTATTATAGATATGCTATCTTTGAGAAAGCATTATTCACAACATAGAGGATTCGCTCTATTGAAGTTTTTTGTAGTTTGAGTACTTCGCAATGGATGGAATTTCATGCGCATGTCTCTCAAGAGTAAGTCACAACTGCTGCTGGGGACACGCACCTGCGGTGTCAAAGAACTGCAGTGCAGAGTCATCTGTGTCACAGGCAGCAATGGACGGTTATCTTGAGAATCAGCCAGGGGTATTATATGGTGTTCACGCATTTGACGCCCTTGAGGCCTGTCTACATTTCATTTTGAATAACTACTAAATTACACATTTCAAATCCAGTATTGGGCATATATTCTGACGAAAAACAGAAATTATTAAAACATAAACTCATACTTGTTTGAAATTATCGCCCGTAGGGGAACACAGTGTAGAAAGCATTCATGTCTCACATCATCACCAACGTATTTACAGTTGACAGCTCACATGCTTTTTACATTTCAATACCATATTGCCATATTGACATCGTATCACCTTAGATTTCGTCCATAAAGAATAGGAAGCACAAACGCGATCTTCCACCAGACCAGACAACGGCTACAATAGTGTACATTGGGACACTCCGTAACATTCATTGTTATAATTTGTAAATGGCAAGGTACACCGAGGGTAAGGCGGAAGTGTGTGTGTGTGGGGGGGCGCAGAAGCCGAGGAGGGGGCTAGCGAGGAGGCGAGAGGGTGATGAGAGGAGGCGTGAGGAGAGGCGTGGGGGCAAGAAGAAAGGCGAGAGGTGGGCCCGAGAGTTGCAGAGGGCAAGAGGAGGCGAGAGGAGCGATGCAGAGAGCGTGGGGAGCGAGTGAAAGGCGAGAGGGCGGCGACGAGGGCGGGCTGAGAGGCGGCGAGAGGGCGAGAGGGCGGGCGAGAGGCGGGCGAGGAGGGCGGCGCAGAGCGGCGGCGAGAGGGCGGCGAGAGGGCGGGCGAGAGGCGGGACGAGAGGCGGCGAGAGGGGCGGCGAGACTCACAACATAGAGGCATTCGCTCTATTGAAATTTTGTATGTGTCACGATAGCGATCTCGCAAATGGGACTGGAAATTATCGATCCGCGACGTGCTATCTCGGTGGAGAAGCGAGAGGTGGAGTGAGGACGTCGAAAGCAACGTTGCGGGCCTGGGACGAAGCTCACCTGCCAAGGCGAGAGGGAAGCGAGAGGAAGTCGAGCAAGGAGAGGGACATGGCCAGTGGCAGAGGAGAAGGAACTCTGAGACGGAGCAAGAGGGCAGCAATGGACGCGAGGAGCGTAAATGTCTGACGGTATGTGAAAAGTCACGCAGAGAGGACATATAATTAGCTATGTGCTCACGAGGAACGGATATTCGAGACGCCCTTGAGGACCTGGTCTCCATTTCATTTGAGAGGAATAAATACGCAAAATTACACATGTATTGGGCAAATCCCCAAGAGGCGGATGAGATTGGGAAGCGATAGCGATATGATGGGCAGCGATAGAGAGGCGAAAGAAAGCCGAAAAGAGAAGGGAGGCGAAGACCAGGAGGAAGGCGAAGAGAGAGAGGGTTATTCAGAGAGGGAGGCGAAGGAGGAGCGAAGAAGGACAGGCAGAGAGGAGGACAACTAGAGTAGACTTGGGTGTCTATGAACGAAGGGAGCTGATAGAGGTCGAGGCCCCGGATCTAGGAGGAGACATGACCACGTGAGAGGGGAGGTGCGAGAGGAGAGCGGAAAAGCATTCATATCTCACAGATGTCGGAAGGCCGAGAGGGTAGCCCGAGAACAGCGACGAGGTATGGCGAGAGCAGAGGTATGAGCGAGCCTAACGAGGAGGACCATGCCTGACGTTAGAGCATTTCAGATAGGCCGCAAGTAAGTTGCCACTATTGCATCGTAGTCACCTTAGATTTCGTCCATGACGAGAGGAAGCGAGAAGGGAAAGGCATTAGAGAAGGCAGAGAAAGGCGAGAGGAAGCGAGAAGGAGGAAAAAGGCGCGAGGCAAGGACCGTAGAGGACATCCATGACCAAGCACAAGGGACGAGCAGACAGGACGGAACCGAAAGCGGGCTACAAGAAGGGCTGAGAGGAAGGCAGGAGATGGAGAGGACCGAATTGGACGAGGCGAAGCAAGCGAATCTGAGCGAAGCGGCGAGAGGAGTGCAAGAGCAAGGCATAGATGGTGATAATTTGTAAGATGGACAGGAGTAGCAACACGGAGGCGGTAGAGAGACCGGAAAAGTGGTGGTTGAGTGTGGGGAGGGGGGGCGAAGGGACGCCGACCCGAGGAGTGAGGAGGCTAGGCAGAGCGAGAAGAGGAGAGGGGCGGCGGAGAGGGGTGGGAGGACGTAGGTGGATGGAAAAGGGCGAGGCGTAGGAGAGGCGTTGAGGGCAGAAAGGAACGGTGGAGCGAAAGAAGAAGGGCGGCGAGAGGGTGGGCGAGAGGGCGGGTGAGCGGGCGCGCCAGAGAGTGCCAGAGAGTGCAAGAGGTGGCAAGAGGGAGGCGTGAGGAGAGGCGTGGGGAGGTGCGAGAGGAAAGGCGAGAGGGCGGGCGAGGTGAAAGCAGCGCCCGCGAGTTTCCTGACAGAAGCTAATGTTAGCTGAGGGAGAATTGCAAGTGACGGGCGTGGGTTTCAGCGAGGGCGCGCTGGAGGACGTGGGGCTTCTCATTTTCACGGGCGAAGGCTCCCGCGCCACCGCCCCCTCGCTCCGCTCCGCTTCGACTGCGAACTCCCCCGATGTTGGCTCAGGGCATGGCTCCAAGCAGCTCCACGCTCTCGCCGCTTTCTTAGTTGCGTGCCCCAAACCCAGAAGGAAACTCAGATGTTCGCTATGGCAAATATATTCATATTTTAGTGTACCTTTGAGAAGTTTGTTTGTCATAAGATTTTTCAAAATTTTAGAAAAATTAAAGCTCTATGTGAAGTTTAATGTGTGGTTTTGATTAGTTTAGGAAAAATCTTATACATCATGGAGTCATTCTTTATTCATGCAGCTCGCTACGCGTATTTTGCGAATGTAATTTCCTGCCTGAGATATGGCATGATATCTTGGGGAAAGATATTCTAGTGATAAATTGATACACTTTCTACTTTGATTCAGTTGTTTAATGATTCAACAGAGAAGAAAAATTTACACATCATATTAGTTTGTGACCAACAAATTGCACAGGTTGTATTGACTAATTCTGTCCAGAATAAATATGTATTCCTCTTAAAGTATGCACAAAACATTAAGAAGATCATTGTTTGCGATTTAAAGATAAGAACGAATCGTTCGTTTTCGGATCTTAGCATGTGCCATGGTTAACGACTGCTACTTGTGTTCAATTGATATGAGATGAAATAACAAGCAAAACAAGATAAATTGATTATCCCAATCGTAAATACTCTATTCAACTTTCACCTTTTTGAATTCAACTTTTTTCACAATACAAGCTTTAGCGCCTAGATTTAGTCTTTCAAAAGATTCAAGGAACTTGTTGGTACCCTTGAACATATTTTGGAGCTTTAACATATTTTCACAAGGAATTCGTTTTCCTTTGCTCCAATGAATGCCATCTCATTTACTGCAATAATGTTTGCAGTCTGTTGAAGAAATTCGAAATGTACTGTGGAGATTTTGAATATAGTAAATATACTTTTAGGTCAACAGTCAAGGAAAAGAGAGTATCCTTGCTTTCTTTGCTTGTGGGACAGTCATGCAAGAAATGTTTACTGAGAAACAGAAAACTGGCCTCTTGGAGATTCTCTCAGTCCAGGCGACAAAATGCCAATGAGCTTGGTGTCCTTGAAAAAAATGCTCCTACTACTGCTTCGCAACAAGCTGGAGCTGAAGCAACAAATCGTCCTCAAAAGATGACGTTCGCTTCAGAAGTGTCTTTAAAATGTCGCATACTTTCTGAAGCCAAATTGCAGGAAGAAATGTTTGTGGAACTTGATATTCGTAAACTTTAGACAGATGAAATCTTCACTCAAATGATAAATGAAGCTGAAAAAGGTGTAAAATGTTGAAGTTGCTCATTAATAGATTACTGGGTATCAGAAACCATCCTGATTACAAACGTATCGTATGCATACAGAATTCAAGGTTCAAAGATGAAAAATGAGTTTAAAAGTCCATTTCTCATAATCCTAAAAAATACTTGGCAGAAAATTTAACAGACTTCAATAAAAAGCAAGGGGAGATACTACACGAGGATTTAAAAGATACTGAGAGTTTTCATCAACATGGTTGAATCAATAGTGAACTCGTTGCAAAGACTGGAAAAAGAAAATAATTGCACAAGCTCTTCTATAATTACCGTAACGATTAAATAGTTAGATTTACAGCAAAACCAGAGGTTAACATTTTAAATTCGTTTGTTAAAAAATAACAATAAAAGAAGTCTATATTTTATTCAGGAATAATAAACTGACTAACCTGAAAGATTTTTATTTGGAACGAAGCGACGTTTGATAAAACCAGTCATACGGATACTGTTATAACTTTTAATATATTAATGCTATATTGTGACTGATATACAACTCTTTATCTTAGTCAAAAATGTACCCTTCAAACAACGTAACATCGTTACTATCTTCTCTAAGGTATTTAATATTTATAAAGTATTGTAGTTTTGTGGGCTACAGAGATTAAAAAATCTGTGACGTATTAATTATAAATATAAAAATATTATTTAACACTAGTCATTTTCCGCAACCTCAAAAAAATTCAGTTTTTGTTTTCACCATAATTCAGTACTATTAATATTTCAATTAGTTAAAAAAAAAGGTTGTTTGCTCTTCTCTTGCTACTTGTGATAATAGAGCCGATGATGTGGGTGCTATTCCTATTGGTCATTTTATTAGCAATAAGTTCGTTCAATCAAATCAGTACTCTAGTTCATTAATTGATGCAAGTACGGATTACTTATGTATTAATTGGGAAAGATAAAATTTTTAATACTAAAATGTTTCCAACCACGCTTTATTAGTGTGTTTTATCACTATTCAAATAGGTATAGTAAAAGGGAGTACTAGGAATTCAGAAGCCAGGAAAACGTACCTAGATTGTATTTCTCGCTCGTACGTCACATACAGTCCTTAATTATTTTTTACAAAAAAAAAATCAAATCAAAGGAATAAGTGAAATGTGACATTAAATCTTCTCATTGTTTCTACAGTTGTTTAACAACCCCTACTTTTGTCAGCATTCTTAATTTCAATGTAATTGAAAGAAGTATTGCAATGTATCTTAGAAGATACATTGCATGCAGTTTCATAGATTTATAAGTATTTTGCATTACAACAGCTCATGACTTTTTTTAGAGTTCATATAATATAGCGAGGATGTTTAGAAATTGAAATATAACCGTTAAAAATGAAGATAAGTTTTATATTTTCGACGTCTTATTCAATTGGGAAACATCTTTCTCGCGCCCCCCCCCCATGTCATTAAAACATGTTCTTCAAGTATAATACCGTCTATTCATGACACAACCCCCGTTCCTTTACGAAACAAATAAGACGGGCGTGTGAAAAATAACAAACCTGTTCACAACAGACAGAAAATACCATAAAAAGAAGACGAAAGGCGCCTTCAAGGGAGACGTCAGGATAAAATTACTCCATCCTTGGGGGATGCGACCGAAACTCTAAAGCGCGCGGGAGGTAGACAAAATTTCAAAGCAGGCAACGTCTCATTATTCCATCCGGGGAACTTGTCGATTAAAAATTAAGCCCTCGTAGCAAAAGTAAACAAGGAGCTGGCAGAGGGCGAGATTAAAAAACGGTGGCGGTGCTCATTACCAGGGCACTCGGGCGCGCGGGGTCGGACGGCGCGCGGACAATGGGGGGGGATGCGGATTACGCGCGCCCGCCCC
>BOPP01000049.1:2511977-2538860 GCA_017312745.1 Gryllus bimaculatus
CTTCTCCCCCTCCCGTCCCCCAACCCTCGAGCGGGCGCTTAGACAGCTCGCGCCATCGGTCGCCATGGGCCCGGAGGACCCCTCGCCTCCCCTTGCTGCCACACGTCCTCTCACGCTACTCCCCGCTTTGCCACGTGGTGCCGCGTATAGCTGAAAATTATGATCACGCTGCAGAAGTTTTGGTAAGAACTCGTTATTATTAAGAATTCAATAGAACAATTCCTGTAAAATCTAGAATGCCCTGTTATTTTTCTTTCTTTTTTCACCTATTTTATTTTACTGTTATTTTTTTGTTTATTTTTTCCTCTTTCCGAGTAACTTAGGAGCTCAATTCAGCTATACTAGTTGCTGCCGGAACAGCAATTTTTGCCTTTAAAATATTATTATTATTATTATTATTATTATTATTATTATTATTATTATTATTATTATTATTATTTCGATTTCTTCCAAACTTAAACCACGTGGCATGATGATACGGCGTTGGCACTATTTTCCTAAAGTCCATGGCGCGAGCTTACATATTTGGCCAAAGTATTCTTAGTATTAGAAATCATCTTATTGAACATTTCCATTTTTAATTACCGTATATTATAATTTTGCCTTGTGAACAATATTTGTGTAAAAGAAAAGTAACACAAGTAGTAAGTAAGCAGCGTAAAGGTTTTACCGTAAATATTTTCAGAAATACCTTTACGCTTTTCTTCACTATAGTAGCCTAGTTTCTCGGCACACATCTTCATCGTGACACATAAAGAGGTGCGCAGTCTAAAATAAAAGGGGGAGTCTACATTTCCGTATACTTTTTTCCATCGGGAACTAGAAGTGGTCTAACCGAGAGTGTCAAGCAGATGGACAAAGGGATGCAGATTACTCGATTATTACACTCGTACAAGATAATCGTTTACATTCGTATAACCCTGTAGTATCTGAAAAATTTCACATTAAGAAAAAAGTCGAAAACATTATTACCTTTATTTGTATATTCCCCATCGATTCCACGCAATAGGTTTAGGAAAATTAGCAAAAACCTTTTAGTCAGCTTACTGAAGTGATCTTTGATGACGATTTTTTTTAAATTTTTTAGATCGCTTTTGAAAATAATCACAGTAGTCATATAGTGACCACTGCGATTGCTTTAACTGGAGGGGAAACTGCAGGAAGAACACGTATTGACAGCGCGAACAAACACAAACATCTGGACCCGAGGCGGGATTCAAACCCGCAACCTTTCGATCGTTTAAAATTTGTTTCAGCTTTTCATAGGATTTCGCAAAAGAATGGCCAGTTGAATGGGAAACCTTCTCATAATGCAATTATTCAAGAGATTGCTGACAAATTATTTTCGTGGTGAGTTTAACGAAATACTACAGCAATGTCACGGTGCTTCACCATAAATGAGTATTTTGATATTTATCTTCATTTTAGCAAATGTTATTATAGCTTTGGCGAGTTACCTCATAGGTTATATCCTCAGTGTTACCGCAGAGGAATTGCCTGCGACTGTTCCAAGACTTGATGCCAACATACGAACTACTCGTAATGTCGAATATGTTCACGGCGAATATCGTCGTCGAGAGAGGAGGAGTATTGTTAACTAGGAAGAAGTTATATAATTTATATTATTCCGGGGCTCGGAGATTAATATCTGTCCTTCCCCGAAATATTGCGTTTTGAAGGTAGATTGTTCACCGGAAGATAAGGAAAGAAGGATATTGATCATTTCAAAGTTGTTTAAATGAGGTTGTGTGATTACTATCATTGAAAAAATGCACTCAAATTATTTGCACATCGTGATGTAATTTTACACTCATTTGGCAATCACCATTGTTCTACATTGCAGACGTTCCAAGTCGAGAAATCTAAACGTGATTCAAGAAATATTATTAGGCTTTCGCAAGTTCGTTTTGCAACCAATGATTTCACCATGGATGAATTCAGAAAGAGTTAAAATATTTGAGTATGATATTTGTACGACTGGACTAAATTAATCGAATTGTTTAATTTCATACTAAACAATTAAAACAACGATAAGTGCTAGAAGCCAAATAGCAATATTTATCGACTATACTAGCAATTGAACTAAAAGTAGAAGACGAAAAATTAAGTAAAGATTTGCCTGAATATTTGAATAGTGGAGTAAAGTCTAAGAAAAATACAGTATTTAAAAAAATAACACTAAAAATACACAATGAAGTAGGTAAAACGAATCAGACGATAAGAAGAGTGATTAGAATAGTCTCATTCCAAAAAAAAGAGCAGCTTCGACATATGAAACTTGTTTTACGAAGGGCGATTAATGCGGTGTATGGCGAGAAGTCTTCTTGCCTCACGTTCCTTCTAAGCGATGCGGGTGACCGCAGGGGTCGATTGCACTTCTCCCTTCTCAAAGTCCCCTGTGGTTGCCGCTGATGATTACCACAATTTGGTAGCAGTTGCAAACAAAGACGCGATGTTCAAGGAAAATGTGACTCGCTAACACAGCGCCTAAGTGGTGGACGTTGCATAAAAAAAGAACCCGTTCTTTTCATCCCTTCCCTATTCGCAACGGAATGCTTTGCTATGTAATGTGTTGTGACGTCTATGATGTGTCATGATTTCTAAACAATTATTAGAAACAAGACAAGGAATTAGAACAAAATCAAACATTCTTTTTATATACTACATCAGAATTTCACCAATTAGATCAGTGTTTTGGTGCCATAAGTCATAAGGTATTTTTACTAGAAGAACTTGTGACCAGTATAAAAAGCATTGGTAAGATTTAATGTACAGAGTTAAAAAATATTTTAACTCAGATAGTTTCCTTTTGTAACGTATTAGCCAGCGTGCCTCATGGCATCTACTTGGGGGCGCTTGGTTGCGGATTAGTCTCGCCCACAGGAAGAAGGGTTTTTCCGTAAAGGGAAGAACGCGGAGAGGGAGAACACAAGGCTTTGGGTGTCTTCCGCTTATAGAAGCTTTTCCTGTTATAACAAGCGAGGGGGTGGCGTGACGTAAGGAGGTCAGTGGCCTCGCCTAAACAGAGTGTACGGAGCCAGTAGGTGGGTTCTGGAGACGGTGGGCAGAACCTCGTGCGGTGTGGCACAAAACTTGGCGCCACGACGGTGCATATGCAGACAGCTCGCGAAGGCTGGAGTCACTTAGTTGACGAAGCCTGCCGACCTTTTCTATGTCCTTGGGTGAACTGGGTCACCGGGGAGCGATGGCTGTGTGCGTGCTCGAGGTGAAGAGTGGTTGAGTGGCCACGATTCTACGCCGATTTCTCAATGGAATAAGATGCTCCTGCGATCGAGGCATAACCAGCCGTTGGTTGCGCCAGAACGGACTTGTGTCCCGCGTGACATCCGGTCACGGGAGCTTGGCTTTGTGCGCGCTCAAAAGTAGGAGTGGCGAATGCCACAATAAAACCATTCTTCAATCGCTTTGGGGATGCTCCAGCGATCAGGGGATAGTCAGGTCTTAATCAGAGCTAGGTTAAGTAAGATTATTAAGTGTATATATTTGTTTTGTTTTCTTGTTAATAAATATATTGTTATACGAAAGCTCTGTGTCTGTGGTGCTGGTGAGTATGCCATGACGTCACACTTTGATGTTGGTTGAAGAAATTATAAATTTATTTACCAATCAGAAGCAATTTTCTTCAATGAATCCTTAAATTAATTTAGTTCACTTTTACTTTCTTATCCATGATTTGTGTAACAAAACTCGTAAAAGGTAAAGAACTGAAAGAAAGAATTAATATATACCACCACTCCATAAATATACACCAAACTATCGCGTGATACATTTTTTTCTTTACTTTGAGTAGATGAGTACATGTTCTATTGAGAGAATTCATTTTAAGCATGATTTTATAGTTCATTATTAACTTTTCTGCGATTTGCTTAACATTAATTGTTATCTTCATCAGAAATTTTCGTATTAAGGACTATAGTTTTGGCAATTCGCCAGACTCCATAATATAATAAGGCCTACTTCTAAAATTGAATAGCGTGGCACCTTTCAAGATCTTCCGTCAGGGTGCTTCTAAACTTGTCTGTACCAATCAGATTGCGTATCTTTGCCACATAAAACCGTTCTCGAGGCCGCCCCGACGCCGCCACGCCGCCCCCGACGGCCGCCCCGAGCAGTCCCCGCACGCCGCCCCCGACGCGCCCCCGAGCGCCGCTCCCGACGCTGCCCATTCCGCGTCTCTCTCCCACACCTCATCCACCACAGCTTCCAGCACCGTCGCCGGCGGCGTTTCAGTGGCGGTCGTGTTTTGATCGCCCCAGATACGCCTACAACAGCCTCCACACACGCGCCTGAATACGAGCTTCGAGAGGAATACCAAAAACGGACGCTGCGGTGGCAGAGAAGACGGCGCTGCTTTAGCGGCAGCAGCACTGTGGCGGCGGCGACGGACAGTGGTGGCAGGCTCAGAGAGAAACATGACAACGGTTGTAGTTCGAACAGATGAAGCGTAAGCATCGGAGATAGCTTTGGCGTTGCACTGAATTGCTTTTAGCGGAGCTGGAAGTGATTGGTACGATAATACCCTTGGCTGCATATTTGTGAATGAATTGAATGCAGCGATCTTGCAGCGGAATTTGGGTGGGCAGAGGCCCGAGCCGGGCGATGGTGTTGAATGCGCACCGCGGAGCGCAGGGCGTGCTGAAAGTGGAGCATGGAGGTCAAAGAATGGGTTCGCACCCGCAGCGGGCATGGAGGGCGACGGCAGCGGCAGCGGTGACAGTGGCGGCGTCTGAAGCGTGTTGCGGTCCAAGTGAGGGTGGGTGGCATCAGTAATTTCTGCCGCTGTGGGGCGTGAATGAAATATAAATGTGCTGCATAGATTTGTCCATCCAGTTGCTATCCTGTGGGCGACAATATGGTTTCGGACATCTGTTTTCTGTGCGGGCGAGACTTTACTTCTGTTTTTCTACAGTTTCAACGTGAAGTACACGTTTAAACACATTACTACATTCCAATAAATAAAAGTTCCGATTGGAACTGCTGCGAATGCAATAACACTGTTCTGAATATAAATACACTTTTGTGAACTCAATAACACAGACGACACATTTCAATTGTCACTGAAACTGCAGACAGCCAAGACAGTTCGATATTGTATTATCTTTTCTTAAAGAGATAACTAATGGTTTGTGGGCAAGGAATTGTTACTAGCAATAAGGATTTAATATAAAATGCTTTTATGTAACTGGAATGTGTGAAAACTATTTTTATTACCTCCATATTGTGCAAAGGCAGTGACATTAACAATTTTAAATACCCATTATGTTTACCTATAATGGTGTGAACTCTGGAGGATGATTATCACCCTGAGAGACGAAATCATAAATATTTTCTACTTCGCATTAAAAGTCGTTAAACTAAATTTCTCGAAATTACTATAACTGTAATATTTTACGTAGAGAAACTTTTAGTGCGAACTCTGTATTTACGATCATCATAATTTAAAAACGCTATCATCTGAGTTACCATGAATATTTAGCTGCACACTGTAAATTTTGAATAAAGAAAAAAGATTCAAGTGTTCCTCTTTAAGTCTTAGCGCCAGTATTTTAAAAATTCCAACTAGTTTAGAGTGGGTGTGTATTAGCTCTTTTTTGATTTAGTTTTAACTGCGCACGTCTTTTCACAGAGATTGATCATAAAAACTATTCCCGAAGTGCTCATCCCATTGAAATACGAGGTCTTTCTTTAAAGTTTTTAATATTACATGCGTAATTATACGGCAAGCTCAGGGTAATAAAAAGAAAGTCACGTTATACCCACTATAAATCACGATATAGGAATTTGTTTACTGTGCTTTTTTCTAAAGAGATTAGAATACCAAGCGTTCCTTTCACCTTCCACACAAAGAAAATTGCTCATTAAATGCCACACATAGGAGAGAGAGAGGCTGGATCGCTGAAGGAGTTGGGACCCTGGCGCCCCGATTCAAAGGTCGGCGCTGAAAAGCAGAATCGCTAACTTCGCAGCTCGCTGCCATATATCAATCTGTATGTTTACATAGCTGCCGGATGATGTCATTTTTAATATCTTGTTCGTCTATTAATTTAAGTTTATTTGCTACCGCGCAGTTATGCACCATTCGTGAGATGGCAGTCATTGTTGGTAAGGTACATGAGAAATTTATTTACATGCGCCGTGCCTTGAAAACATAAATATTTTTTTCGGGACATCACACAACCCACTCTCCAAATATTAACTTTTCAAGATTATTTTCCTTTAAAACTCGTCACTATTTCACATTAATGTTGAAGTCATAACTTTTCCTTGAAATGGCTATCTATTAATATCTTTTAAAAACTTCACATAAAAGGTATTTTTAATTTCTCGCATTTACGAAGAAAGATCTTAAGAAGAGAAAGTTATGTAACGCTGCGCAAAACGGCGAATTTTTGGCATAAAAACTCTTAATGCAGGGTCCTGTAAACGGAAACAGATAAATCCAGTTGCTATATTTAGTCTTCTAACGCGTGATGTAGGTAGAATCCCTGTTTTTCAGTCCTCGATTTTTTCGAGTCCCTCGACAAAAAAAATCGATTGTTGGCAAAACGTCTGTGTGTCCGTGTGTGAACAACGCTAGCGGTTTAACCCCTTCATCCGATTTTCTCCAAAACTGACATTCCCCTACTCATTTGGCTAATGTCTCCGTTCCTTGAATTTGAAACTGATATTACCATTTTCTGTAATACTTAACAAGGAGCCCCTGAGACATTTTCAAAATTTTAAAAAATGACAATTATTTTAATTAAATTTTATTTTTAGATAATCTGAAGGACGTTTAAGAAAATGGCGCAGATATATTGTTACGATTCAAAAGGGATAATAACGGTTTTTGTGAGAACATCATTTCACGTTAATACATGTAGCATGAATATGAGCAAAGGAAATTGTCTTAATCTGTGACGTGAATTTTTGAAGGAATGTATTCTCTATCAATTTATCGATTAATTCTTAATTTAATTTCATTACGTGTTTTTACTGTGTGTAGAGATGCAAAATTACAATTTAAAATAATTCAAGGATTTTGTTTTTCAAAAAATGGGGGGAAAAGGATTGGCATAGAAATCATCTTTTGAAAACATTGCAGAACATGAGAGAACACATTTCAAACCACCAGAGAAATGTTTTCGACCTCCGTGGATACTGTAGTTCTCGAAAGGTGTACTCTGCTTGCGTGTACCGCAGTGCATGACATAATTCCCCCAAATCCACCAGAATCCTACATCGGCAGCTTACGTTGAAGGGCTCTCTAAGCTCGTCAGATGAAAGTTAAAGCTGCAGACGCGCAGCGCGTCAGGCAACGAAAGAGCAAATTAGAGATGGTATTGTGTCGGTTCGCGCGGAAATTGGTGAGGAATGATGGCAACCAAGAGCGATTGCAGTTGAGTTTACGGGAGATGTATTAAAGATGGCAGTGATAATGACAGAGGATGAGTGATGCGAATGTGTGATGAGGGAAGTGAGGATGAAGAGATTGGTTAGAGGTGGTAAAGTATGGTAAAATACATGTCAGTTCAAGACGCTGGTTGCATCAGAATACATAGTTTAATATTGACTTTCAATAATCTTTGAGTGTCCTATTACTTCAAAGACAACATATGTTTACTAAAATAATTCTTTGAATAATTTCCTGCAATTTTATTATTCTTTGTACTCATGTTGTTGACTTATAACTAAACTAATGGTGCTACAGAATGGCACATACTTTCTCGCACTATATAGTTCGCTTTTGTCTGAGATATCATTTCAGGATTGCCACATGCCACATTGTGTTGCCAGCTGCTATCTATCGCCGCCCAAAGTACATTTTTTTCTCACTATTTTAGTTTCCTAACAGTATAACCGGAATATTACTTTAAGAATATTATAGAAGAGTATAACCTCTCCCTATAAGGCAATTTTCGTTGAAAAGTTTGGAGCGTTTATAAGAAAATGTTTCAACGTTACTGTAAATGCGAAATTTGAAGTTCTATTTCAGAAAAATCTTTTGATTTTTCGAAAACGTATAGTGGAAGAAATTTAAATCTCTTTCATTGACAAATGCAATAATGTTTACATAGCGCTAAAAATATGCAAATTAAAATGATGAGAGATATTTAAAAAATATTTGTATACGTTTTGAAAAAAAAACAGCAAACAAACAAAAGAATACAGGAAAGTGACTATCATGTCATCTTAAACAGTACAATTACCGCTGTCCGTACAAAAAATGCCAAGAAAAAATTTAGAGTAGTTTTTGAGAAAACAGCATTTGGGCGTTTCTGAAAATGGAGAATTTTGACCTCATTTTCTCAGAAAACGTTTTTGAGTTCTCGAGAAACTTTATTAGACAATATTTAAATCACATGTTGTCATAAATAGAATAATGCAACAAAATCGCCGCTGAGGTTAATAATAACAACGTGAAAAGCAAGTCAAAAAATTAAATTCTTGTATTTTTTAAATAAACGAAAGAGTACACATTAACATATCAAAAACAAAATATATGGTAGTGAGAGACAATAGTCAGCACCTGTTAACACATAGGGGCATAATTAAATGTGAATTGGAATTCATCTATCTGGGCGTAACTGTAACACGTGATGTTCGTGATAGAAAATATGTCCTCAACAAAACAAATAGAGACAGGCAAGTTATAAGATCTTTACTTTCATTAATATGGAATTCAAGCATAAAAATAATCCAAAAATTACACTACATAAAACAATTGTTGAAAGTCTATTCACGTATGAAGCTGAGTTACGGACCATTAATGGTATGGACTATTAATGATAAAGGTTGGATTCAAAGAACAGAAATGGTATATTGGAGACGATGTTATCAGGTTACAAGAAATTAAAGAATAATAGAAATAATGAAATCTGGGAAATCAACCTTAGAACTGATAGAAATAAAAGTATATTATTTTGTAGGCATTTAAGAAAGTTGGACAGTTAGCGACTGCCAACGAAGATGTAGGAATAAAATTCTGAAGAAAGAAGATGTAGAGGAATACCAAGAAAGAAGTGGGAGGACGGCGTAAGATCAATAATGGCAGGGCGAGATTTAGAAGATTATGCCTGGAGAGATCGAAAGAAATGGAGAGCGAGAAACGGCGACGGCTGTAAAATACTTGCTTTACTATTACGAAAGAATAGAGTAGAATGGCGTTCATGTCATCTTATGGTGTACATTTAGCACTATCCTTACTAAAAGTTTAAAGAAAAAATTTGGTAAAAACATCTTGCAGTTTGATACAAAAAACTCAAACTGTGAACAGTATGACTGAGTGAACTGTATCTTATAAAGATAAAAAATAGTTGATTAAAAACTATCCGATTGTTGATACGGTAACATACAGAGCATGAAAGAAAAGCATCGACGACGAGAGCGGAAGTATAGATGACTTTTTTTTTCAATTCTGCTAATTTACAATCTGTTCACTTGGTACAATTAGTAAATGGTATTCATGATAGAAGTTACTATGAAGAGAATCTAAAGGGTAAGTCTAGAATATGTTCACGCTTTATCCTATACACATGTGCACTATTGTGTTGATTCGGGTGTTGATTCGAGTGTTGATTCGGGTGGCATCCCAGTCTCTTCTGATGCTTCTTGCTTCTCTCCGAGATAGTCTCTGTCATTGTTGAGATGTTCAAATCTTTGTACAAATTATTGTTGGTGACGAACCACGGAGCGTTGCATATATATCTCAGTGTTTTTGTTTCGAATCTTCTCAGGATCTCCAGGTTAGACTTGCTGGCAGTTTCCCAGAGTTCGATGCCGTAAGTCCATGTTGGCTTGATTATTGTCTTGTACACTAAAATTTTGTTGTATAAGGAGAGCTTAGACCTTTGGTTAAGTATAGATGACGGTGGCAGTGGCTTTGACGTTTTCAATGGGGGCCCGAGGGACACTACAATGTGTATAAGCAAGGTCCTTCAGCCAAGATCTATGACTACGACGACAATGGCAGCGCAGGCTGCGGGGCCAATGACGACGATTGGTGAAGTGCATGCGATAGTGACTGATGTAATGGCGCAACAATGGAACTGCAGAGCAAGACGGTCACGACTAGGCGGTTATGAAAATGGCAGTGTCCAAGTGGGCGATGTCAACGAACTCTGAACAGAGTTGTAACGACGTTGGCGAGGACGGTAATGGCGAATGCCGTAGCGGCATCCGTAACAACGACTACAACGCAGAGCAAGATCACAAAGTCGCAACAACAACGGATGTGGACGAGTTGCAACGAGAAATCAACCAGGAATGGTGAGGAGGGCAGCAACGAGTTCGACGGTAACGAGAGAGTAGTGCACGTAAGTGCTAGGCAATGAAAAAATATATTATTGAATATTTTGAAAAACCTCTAAAACAAGTGGCTGGCTAGCCGACAGCCGGGCAGGATGAAGGCTGGAGGCACCTGGGCATTGCCCAAATCCTCAGCCCTCCACCTTAACATCACTATTGTGGGTAACTTACATGAGGTTTATTAGCAATTCTATTAATTAAAGTTAGGATATTGTCATACTCGTAAATCTAGATTGGACAGTTTCGCAATGAAAAGATTAAACAAAGCCGAGAAGCGGATTTTTAGTTTCTTTTTTGTTGAACTTGTTGATATTCGATTTGTTATTTACTTTTATTTATTACTCTTCTTTCATAACTACATTTTATCATTAAGTAAACAGAAAATAGAGGAGGGAATATGGAGTTACGAGGTTTGCTAATTAGCATGACTATATGTTGTTTCCCCTCTTCGAGTCGGACGGGGGATCGCTAGTCGAGATATAATATAATTTACAAAATAGAATATAATGAATGAAAATTAAACTAAGCTACCATACCTCTATGTGAATTTAAGATACTAAGTAGTACTATTTACATAGCTAGCTACTCTTTCCAAATACAAGATCAAATATAAATCAAGAAAATAGAAGAGGCGCTAACATTTACAATTTTAACAAATACCCTACACCAAAACACGAACCACGACTGAACGGTGTGTGCTGTGTGGGGGGGCGGGGAGGGGGGGGCTCTGCTCTGGCTAAAACCTGGGGCTCAAGAGCAGCCTCAACTCGGGAGCCATCCCCCCACGCGCCGCCACCCGCTTTCGAGCGTGTTCGCCGCCTTATTTAGGGGCGCTTGGGACGAGCGGCCGTAACGTAGGGCTAATGCGTGTTTTAGTCGGCTGTGCCGCCAGCGGGCGCCGCGCCTTCGCGAAGAAGTGGCGACGGAGCCGCGGGTGGGGAGGGGGGCAGCGGTGGGGGGAGCAGAACGTGTGCATGAAACAGCAGCGGCGGTGGAGTCGGCAAAAAGACAAGGCGGCGCCAGCGGTAGCCACAGAAGAAGTCGTGCACGGGATAAAGATGATACGCAAAATCTGCTTTTAGCTATGCAAACTTTGTTTCAAGCGCCAATTGGCAGATTAATACTGACACAGTTTGAGATCCAAAATATAAGATATGCTTGTATTAAATACCCAGAAAGATAGAAAATATATATTAGTCATGTGCACTATATTGTACATTAATTGAAAACTGAGGTATTTTGGTACTAGGTCCAATGGGATCGATAATAATTGGAAAGTGATAGCGACAATTTAGTTTCATATTTTTGCTATTCTAATCAATGAATTATACATTAAATATGAGAAGAGAGAATGAAATCGTTTCAATACTGCGCACAATATTACTTGAAGTAATATTACCAACTACAATGCTAATTTCTCGATCGCCTAAAAAAAATAATATTTGAGCGTATACAATGACATAGATACTGTAAGAATATTTAGTTGTTCACTAAACTCGTCAAAGAAACAGTGAACGTAGCGAATGATATCGCAGCTTTTCGAAAATATTTTATCGTAAAGGAAAACACGATAGGTAGGTAATACGTCCTGACGAACTACATCAAACAACCGATGTGTGATCTCCTCAACGATACAAATATCTTTTCTGCCCTCCTCTTAACGATGTCTTGGGCTAGCAACAATGAAGAACGAAATTTCGGAAAATCGATTTCATAATTTCATTAAGTTCACATTAATATGTTGGAAATGATAGGATCTGTAACGATGAGTCGTTGCACAATATGACCACAGCTCAGAACGTTGACAAACCAGTCTTGAATTTATTATCATGTGTTTACAGTACTGAAATAAATACCCTAGTTGACTCACACAACCAAGTCTAAAACTGCTACTTCACTCACATTTTCTTGCCAAAAAAGTCTATATTTTTCATATATAAATATTATTAATATATAATGTCATATTGTTTTCTTTATTTTGAATCTTTATACCATGATTAATTGCCAAGTATAAGGTCTCCTAAGAAGGACAATACGCCCCACTGACTGACTGATCTCTAGGCAATGATGACTGTTGATCATACCTGTTCCAACACTACAAGGGAGAAGGATGATAACGATAAATAGAGGTAAGATAATTAGGGAGCTTCGAGAGACTGGGAGGCAAGGATAAAGGAGGATTCTATGCTAAACAAGTATTCTGATATCATCTAACAAACTGACCATGCTTTGATTCGCAGTTATCGGGGTAAAAGGAGAGAAGAACGATCTCCAAACTCACGTCGAAGCGTGCTCCAATATCATCCCACTGTATTTCTAAGTGGTTCGAGGCTGCTTGGGTTAAGATGCTAGCGTTGGCATACCGTTGAGAGGTGTAAGATGAGGTTGACGATGGTGGAAGCCATAAAGTTGGGGTGTAAGGTAAGGATCCTGAGGTCAGGGTTTGGACGTCAGGAGGACGGTGATTGCGGCGAGTCCAGCACAGCAGGTACTGACAGGCAATGGAAACACAGAAGGCGAAGATGGGCGAGATTTACAAGTAGATCAGAGTTGGGAGAACGGGAAGAGCGGCAAGGAAATGGAGAGAGGCGAGGAACAAGACAAGATCATAGAGGTTGCGAACGAAAAGGAAAGAGAAAGCTAGGGAGACGAGGAATAGGAGCAGGCGGCAGGGACGGCAAGCAAGGTGACAAGAGTCGTCGAGGATGGCAGGTCGATAGAGCCTGCTGGAAGCGCCAGGAGCTGCAGGACGGGAGTAACTACAGTGGCGGCAGGGTGGAGAAATATGTCAGAGCAGCGGGGAGTGAATGAGTTGAGGGAGAGAGCCGGGAAAAGCCACATTGTAACAGGGGTGCAATCGGCCGAAACGAAGGCCGGCAATCGGAGGCGGCGGCGGACAGGGGTCATGGCAGCCTGACTGTGGGGACGACGAAGTCGGTGGGATATCAGGAAGTGTGGGTAACAGGCGGTGAGAAGCGGCAGTGTGAGTTCGGAGCGTCAGTGCAGCAGGGACGGTAGTACGTTGAGGGCGGTGTGGTAGGCGTGGACGGTGGAGCAAAGAGAGTGGTGGGAGAAGCGAGCACACCTTAACAACGGAGAGCGTGGGAAGCAGGTTTGACTGTGGAGGGCGGGTGGCGGAGTGAGGGCTGCGCGGGGAGGAGCGGGTCCGGCGGTGTGGTGAGGTGGCGCGTAGGCGGTATGAAGCAAAAGGCGGTCAGCGACTTGGAACAGGGGGCGTGAGCAGTAGGCGGAGCGGGAGCGGGGAGGGGGTGGTATGGGGCGGAGCGGTACGTTTGTCGGTGTGAAGGGAGTGGCGGATTAGCGAGTTGGAACAACAGGGACGTGGGCAGCAGGCAGGGAGGGCGAGAGGAGCGTGGGAGAAGCGAGGGAGGTGGACGGGATGTGGAGGTGTGGAAGGCATACTTTGACAATAGAGGGGCATGAACAGCAGGCGGGGAGTGGAGGAGGGGCGGAGCGGGGACGGAGAGGAAGTAGGCGAGGCGGCGTGTTGTTGACGTGGCGGAGTGAAGGGAGTGGAGGATCAGCGCATTGTAACAACAGGGCGCGTGGGCAACAGGGAGCTTCGCAAGAAGCTGAGAGGAGTCGGGGTGGGAAGGATAGGGTTCGGGCGGGTAGTGCTGCGGAATGGCGGGAGTTGTAGCGAAGTGGCGCGTCAAGCGGGGTTGGAACAACAGGGCGTGGGGCAGCTGGCGGGACTGGACAAGAAGCTGGGCGGGGTGGCGTAGTGTAGAAGTGGGCGGGTTCAGCGCGTTGAAACAACAGGGCGCGTGGCAGCGGGCGGAACGTGGCGTGGACGGTGGCGGGCGGGGCGAAGTGGCGCGTGCGGGGCCGGAAAGCGCCGGCGCTCACAAGTCGCGTCGCCGCCGCCGAGCCCTTTCTCTGACGCAGATTTAATTTCCTTTCCGAAAAGACGCTGAATTCGAGGACGTGACTGGGGACAAAGCGGCAGGTACCGGCGGCGCGAATGGAAATACGAGAGAAGGAGAAACATGAGGCTGCAGGATGGTTTTAGCTGTTGCGTAGGAAGGAAAGCGAAGGTGGGCTGGATGTAAAGGCGAGGCGGAAGCTGATTTCACAGGCGAGGGAAGGTATATTAAAAACATGTGACAACGGGCTCTCCAGTGGTAGAAGCTGGTGTAATGACCGTTATGTGTCGTCCACTAGGGGTATGGTTGTTGTTGATGATTATATTATGAATAACGTTGTGAGTATAATTTGAAACTACCTGTCACATTAATTCCAGTCAGTGTTTCTTTCTTCAGTGGTTACTATAAAGCTAATCTTGAAAGGGATATCAAAGTGTTCATGCTGGGCAATAATGGCGATTGACCAGAAAAAAATGTAGTACAGGTGTTGAACGGATGACGTCGTGAGATTTAGAAGTGGTAACAGAACAAGCCACACAGGTAGCCGGCAGGCAGTTAGACTTCAAGCAGGGGTGGCGCGATTTAGGTACATTATCTGTACCAAAAACAGTACTCTGCTACTAATGGACATATGGTACCGCTTCCCACACTGATGCCAAAATAAAAGTATTTATATTGGTATCATACGAATGATCTAGATAAATGTTTGAATTTCTAGGCTGTAAATATTTTATAATTCATTATGTTAACCAGATATTGAAACTTTCTGATAATAGATTTCAAACCGTTTGAAATGGCTGCAGAAGGATCTATCTAAAATCTAAGTTTTTTTATGGAACATAACACAAAGTCATGATTAATAAGGCTTAGAGGAGATCGTATTATTAGCTCATCAGTCCTAAACGCTGCTTCCAGGATGAGAAGGATGACAGATAACAAATGACGGATGACGGATGGTTGATGGTGGCTGACGGATGATATGTGCCTTGTGGAGGTTAGCAGGTCGGATAGGACAAGAGGTGAGTGGCAGGAAGTGTGTGGTGAGGATCGCGGATTACGAATGGTGAGAAGCGGGTGGCTTAGTAAATGGCAAGTGCGTTGCGGATGAAGGGTTGCAGGCCTATTGGGGGCTGATCTTGGATGGAACAGGGGAGATACTGGTGGCACAGAGTGGGTGACCTATGGTGCGTAGATGGCGTGTGACGAATGGGAGTGGCGGATGACGCGGGGCCAGATAGTGGGTGGTGAGTGGTGAGCGGCGGGAGGCAGGTGCCCGACAGGTGGCGAGTGATGGAAGGGGGTCGCTGGCAGCGGGAGGCGGGTCGCAAGTACTTGGCGGCGAGTTGCGGCGACGCTGGCTGCGCAGGGCGCGGGCGTGGCGGCGAGCGGCGCGAAGCAGTCGGAACAATGCGAGCGAGGACGTGGCGCGCCAGGGGAAGCAGGCGGTGCAACGGGAGGTTGCAAAGGGAGCGACTCGGAGAGCGCGGCGCGAGGCAGGGAGCGCGGGCGCGAGCGCCGTTGTCCGGCGGGGCAGCGGCGCCGCTGAGCGCGGCCTGTCGGCTCTGTAGCCTGCGAGAGCAGCCGTGAAGGGAAAGCGGTGACAATAGAGGCGCGGCTGCGAGAAGAGGGACAGAGGGCGATGCGTTGCACAATTCATGACGACGGTTCTTCTGGAATGTTATTTTGAGATTTATCTTTCGGGTTCGATAACAAAATTGAAGATTAAATCAAAATGAAAAAAAAATCGAATGCAGCAGACTATTTTTTTTTATTATAAGCATATTCCAATTTTAACATTTACACTCATCAAATGTATGCATGTTTAATATAACAAATGTTTAACAATTACTTTTAAACAAATTAAATGTACGCTGATTTTCGGGCGTTAACGTCATTCGGGCAACGTCAAGCGTCATTCGGTTGCAGACGTCATTTCCTCTTGGATTGATTTTTGAATCCAGGCGCGTCAACGGCTAAGACCGTTAATCCTGTAAATGTAGTGCATGCTTTCCTCTGGTGGTCTTCCCCCGTTGGATGGCAAGATCCGGCGCCGACCTGCGCGCATCAGAGAAAGTGTGTGAAAGTAAGGAGTGAGGAGAAGAAAATAAGGCAAGGAAGAGGAAGGGGAAATCGCGCGTTGTCCGTGGCTCCTTTGTGAGAGTTCTGCTCCGGCATTCGCCCGCTGTTGATGAGAGAAACACGAAATGCTACTGATTAGAGACCTCCCGATCAGAGGCTCTGCAGAGACATCAGTGGATGCCCTGAGCAGCTCCCCCCGCCCCCCGTCTTTCTTCTTGGAACGTATGCGATCGTTTTACAATGCGAAGCCTCCTTTACAAGGAGAAATATATCATCTTGAAAGCAATGTATTTTAAAACTAGAATTACGTAGTGAAAACTAGTTTTAATGAAGTTCTGTGGAATTTTTTCAAGAATTTTCTAAGAGACAACTAATAAACAAGAAACAATATTCACATTCGTTAGAGAAAACTAGATTGACTGAAATTATAATTTGACATCAATTTTAAATACGCTTTAATTGACGCCATTATGTGTTTCAGGTTACAATAGAAAGTCGTTGAAGATGTTAAAGTGATTCTTGTATCAGGGACGCACGGTAACGATGCATAGAACCGCTAAAATGACATTTACACAGCAAAAAATATTCTATATTTAGCAAAGGTAAGTTTATGACATAAAAAGTGACATAACAAGTTCTCAAAAATATAGCAGAGAAAGGCCTGAGTGGGTTATATTCGTATAGGTAGCTGCATTGCGATACGCAGTTGCAAACTTATAATAATAATAATAATAATAATAATAATAATAATAATAATAATAATAATAATAATAATAATAGAAAGAAATTGGAAAAGTAAAGGAGGAAAAGGAAGAGGAAAAAAGGAACGACCAGGAAAGAGACGAGAAGGAATGAATGAGAAGGAAAACGAGGAGGGAAAAAAGAGGAAGAGAAAAAGGAGGAGAAGAAGAAAGTTACCTGACCTGCCGGAGTCATTTCAGCGTGTACTGCAAGGAGAATTTATAACAAAAAATGCCGTGCAACACGAAGTGATCTCGACTGTTATCTGGAAACAAATACAAACAAAACCTCTTTGAATGTATTTTGTCTGTGAATCCCATAATCATAATAAGCTCATTTTTTCCAATTGTTTAACAATTTATAAATTTTGAATGAACTATATTTCTTCCTAGTTTTAGTTAATTATACAGCTACATTGCAGTGCACTAAATAGAATAAGCAAGCATCGAAAGTAGAAATGATAGCAAGAGAAAAAAAATGGAAACTATGACCCACGAAAGAATGAATTATATTGCCTTCCGGGGAATCGCGAAAGTCTTGTCTCTCCGTTTTCGGAAGAATGCGTAGATGTTTCGCAGAGGAAATGACCAAAATGGCAGTAAATCTGTCTACTATTAAAGAATTTAATTAAGCTGCATTTATGAAAATTTGTAGTCGAGTATTTTTCTTTTTTCTTTTTTCATTTTTACAGTAATTTAATGGGACTACCCATATTTGCATTCCTCTGGTATTAAAAAAAAGAGTAATACAACAATACAGAGAACATTTCATTTTCGTACGTTACACTATGATACGTAACAAAATTTTGACTCTGAAAAATTGTACCGCTGAAAGGTCAAACAGAAAATTTAGATAAACAGAAATATATCACGAGTATATTAATTTAATGAAGTATGTGCTCCGATTTTACGCGAAATAATAATGGGTAAAGTCATTAGTATCTACCCGGCATTAGTGACATGAATGACGTAGTGTATTTAAAAGGAGCAAGTAAAAATATTAAGAATTATTAAGCATTTATTCATGTGAATAAGGCATTTACGTAAGCGAATCTTGTCATCTAAAAACATTTGCATTACACATAACGTTTAATAAGTGATTCGGTTTTATACATGAATACTCCAATTTGTGTAGCATCTAACTATAAGCGTTTCTGTTGAACTAATTCATAGATGTTCATCTTTTTGTGGGCCATTTCTGCCATATCTTGTGAATATTAATCGAATCATTGGGCAGCAACGAATTGCTTTTCATAAAAGAATTGAACCGATGTAGCGGAGAAGTGGACGAATAAAAGAGAAAAGTTTCTTCTTTAAGATTGTAGTTCAAATTGTCGAACGATCTATTAAATCGGTGGTTCGCTTAAACGGAATCCAAAACATCGCAGAACGTCTAAAAGAAATATTAAAATCCACAAAGATCTGTTTCTACAATTCTCGCCGAGAGAGACGCGTCGGGTTGTTTGTGAACGGTTTGCTGCCCGAAGCGCCTTCCTGAGCGTCCCTCTCAGTTTATAAATACCAGCACCTCTCCCACCGCACACGCCCCAGCCTTCACCGCCTCCGGCTGCGCTAAGGCAACGGCGACAGAGCGCCGGTCCACCTCAGCCCCGCTGCGCAGTGCAGCTTGCGCAAGAGCACTCACGAAAGTGGTTGGTGCAATGCTACGTTTGCGAACGGATTTTTTCATTTACTGTTTATTCATTTGTTGTGCTTTTATTTAACTACTGATGTCATTGAGACCCGGGAATACTAAACTCATATGTCATTAAATGAAGACAAATTTAGTCTTCCAGTCCGACTTCCTTTGAATACCACCTTATAGATTTCACCTATTACAATTCTGCACTGTAACTATTTATGAGCTTCCAATTCGTTATAAAATCTATTAATTAAATAAAAATGATTGATCGATAACGATAAAGTTGAGGAGGTTAACACGTCCCCTGTCTCTGTCCTGAAAATATTAAAATATATCCGCGCGTCCAAACGACTTTATAATAATAATTTCATTGTAATGTTCTCAAAAATAAATCCGGTGTGTTTCTAAATTCTATTACCGTCCTGGCAAGTCCAAATTACACACTGTCTAGTTTCGGTGAGTTCCATAAAAACATTTCCCATAGAAGTTGTAAAACGTCTGTGACCCACATGTGGTTCACGGACGTACCAAAACCCTCCAATGTTACGTTTTGTAAACCACATACGTCTCTCAGGACAGTGAACATGTTTGATGATGAAACCATAGGCAGGAAAAACAAGAGAACCCCGGAGAAAATGTCGCGAGTGCTCGACTTGCTCATCACAAATTCCACGTGGAATCGCCGAGTTGTGAATCAGTGCTTCACCCATGGGGGGGCGTATGCGGTTGACAGCTACATCACAGGAACCTTGTACTTATTGGACCGAATGGACAAAGGTGGCGTCAAAGGATATTTTTAAAACAGATTTTTGTGATTAAAATTTAATGGATTTCTTGCTTGTGCTCTAGGTTAAAGTATTGTGGCGGTTGTAAAGGTAAAGTAGAAATGTAGTTGATGATGATGATGATGATAATATCTGTTAATCGTGGGAAGTTGTAGACATGGTTTTACTGGTACTAATAATTAGAAATAGTGAATGCAATATAAGCAGATTTAAAAATAGTGCGGTGGTCAAGAAGAGAGAAATTAACGAGGCAACGATTATGAAGCTTTAAGAAGAAATAAGGCAATAACGATAACAGCGATTGCATTGACGATGGTGGTAGAGATGATAGCGTAAAGGCGGATAACTTTACTTCCGGTTTCAATATATTGAAAGATATTACGTACGATTATAACCACAACTTAAATATTACGAATCCCCTCGATAATGGTTCCTCCAGCGATGTTAGAGAGAGATTAAAACTCTGTTAAGGTTGAAGCGCTGATGCTGCAATGGCTCTCCGAGGAAGAGAAGTTCGCAACCACTTTGGAAGCTCCATGATGGAAAGGCGCGTCGTTAAAGCGAATAGCGCGAGGTTAACCTCTCCGTTGACGTTGGAGCTTTTAATCCATTGGCTTCTTCAGGTACTTCTCTCGCTCCAAGCGACGGAGATCAATCCCCAGAGACACTCTCTCTGTTGCCGTGGGAGAGCCCGAGACAGTTACACCGCATTTCACCACCTTCTTTCCCAGAATTGATGCTCCGAGCTACAATGTATTTGTTTTATAGATCGAACTTTATTGTCTTGTATGGTTAAAAATAAAACCAATGTTTAGCGAATGTTATTTTCTTCACTTTGCAATAGTGCCAGCCGTTTCGGATGTTGGGCACAATCCTTTATAAAGAACTAAATGCATGAAAATGCATGAAACAAGGTTTTAATTGACTACAACAGCAAACAATTCAACCTAAAGATGAAAAAAAAAATACATATTACATTTATTATAAAATTATTTAATTATAAAATTAGTATATATATTTATGATAAAATTAGTTACATACTGTAGGCACAAATGTTCCAAGATACACTTGTCGCAATACATAAAACAAACTGATAAAATGATGAAGTTATTTAGGTAAGGAAACATAATCCACTCGTCAAGCTCTATGGAATTGTGTGGAATGTAAAACACGAATATGGCACGACACATGGACTTGCAAGGGTCAATGAAAATGCGACAAATGAAGAGAGAAATCAGATGAGTAACTCAGTAATGGAACATGTGCGACAAGGAAGTGAAGCTCACTAGACTATAAGTCTAACAGCTCCTTCAACCAACAAGAAGCAATAGTATACCAAATGTTCTTTTGTTTTCGCTGCCTTTACTGTGTTACTGCATATATTGTGAAGAGAAAGTCATGCAATGCAGGAGCGAAAAACGGAATTCTTTTTAAAGAATTAAATCGTAATGTAGGTTTCCCAAACCGAAAAATATATAATTCGTTTCCCACTATGTAGCAAATTACTTACTCTGATACTTTGTATCACACTTTGTAGTCAGAATCGACGTTTCGTGCCATTTTGAAGCCGAAAAATATGTTTTAAGGAAAAACGTCTGTTCGTCTGTCCATCTGACAGCCTGTCGGTGTCTGAGCAGTTTGAAAATCATTGAATTACCTCTTTGTTGGACGATATTAATTTTCGCTGAATGGAACACAGTTTTGGAGTGTCGATATTGTGTTGATGTATTAGCTTTAAAAGAATTAGTTTTTTGCACCTAATTCAATAAAATTGGTAATGCATTTTACAGATAATGGCTGAGATGCATTAATGTGGACAGAAATTACGTATATTACGTAAACTGTACTAATTTGTTAATACACATGCTCTGTAGCATCAATAGTTTACATAAATTCGTAGCTTTTCGTAACAATGGACTACGCCAAAGTATTGATAACTTGAAACTTATGTGAGTGAATGGTTTTCGTATTTATTTCATGTCATATCGTACATTGTAATAATTTAAAAAAAAAAGAAATTTCGTAATGTCGGTACTCTACTTTATTACTAAGCACATGACATGAGCAAGGAAACTTCATGAATGCCTGCTATGGTGCTTTTGAATTACGACGCAGGACATTTGAATGGGCGCAATAACGTTGGGGTGTGGGGGGCGCTGACACGCGAACTGCTCATGTCACCCCTCACGACAAGTCGCGTGACGCGCGCGGGCGTGGTCACTACACATGTCCCGCTTTTATGCGAGAAATGCGGAGGTTTGCTCTGTGAAAGAAGGTTGCTGATGTTCGTATAAGTAGAGGGAGAGGTGTTAGGGGTTTCTCTGAAATGCAATGTAAGCTAAAAATGAGAGGAAAGGAACTGTATTTTTAGGTCGGAAAGTCCATTTAAAATTTCGTTCAGTCGCTTTCAGTATGACCGTTTATGCTTCTCATTCCGACACGAATTTTATAAATCGGATCACTTTAGAATCTTATAATAAATAGAAAGTTTTCATTTTCTTCTGTAAATACTTGAAACCCAAAGCTAGTTACGTTTGGGTAAGAATTGTGACAGCATTTATTCCTCAAATGTAAAAAACAGTCAATTGAAAGTTTTATGAATGGATCTCGAAAAAAATGAACAAGATTTTGGGCGATAGTTGGCCTAAAACACATTACAAAATGCCAATGTTAGAAGATTGCCCACTTCACCGAAAGGGGAAGGGTTCACTCACCTTTGCAGTTTTTGTGCAATCACAAATTTGACGTTCTTCTAGCTCACGGAGGCTTCCCTGAGTATCACTATAGGATGGTCGAAACATTTGCTTGAAAGCCTTTGACGAATCGTCCTGACAAGCAAAAGCATTTTCGAATAGGTGTACAGAGTATCAGTTATTTTTTACGATTAAAAAGTAATAGAAATTGAAGGTTTATAATTAATTATTATGTGATGTATAGCAGCACGAGACTCCTACGAGACAGTCAACTAGGTATCTCTAATGTCATTGGTTCAGGATAAATGAAGAATACACGAGCCAGGTTAGGGTCAAATTTATTAGAGAAGTATGTTTCTGCAGTGATGCATTTTGTTACTCTCGATATTTGAATTAACCTCAAAATGGAGTGTAGAGCAGTGTTTTAATTTTATCGATTACATTCAAAGTTACTTCAGCACAGCTTGTATAATTTCAGGTTTGATAAAACAAGCCCTTAATTTTTTTCCACATATTGAAGTTCGTACTTGGAAGACACAACCCCACCGTCCCATGGAACGTGTCAACGTAGTATTGAGTTAAATTGTAACATGTTAACATTAGCTGACTTCTCTTAACTTTGAGTTAAAAGTGAACCTATACAAATAATACTTTTCATAAGAGAAATTTGTAAATTATTCGCAAAAGAAAATTTTTAAAAAACCAACAGCCGCAGAACATGTTTTAAAAAGAGCCAAATGGAATTACATATTCATCAATTAAATGAAATGTGCTTTGTTTCGTTGAATCCAAGAACGCGTTCCTGGATTTCTTGTTGCCCAGATCGTTTCCAAAATTTTATTAACACGGAAGTAAAAAGAACAACCTTCGCTCTTTCGTCAGCACCACGCAAAACAATCGCCTAAAGTGGAGTTGCATTCAGAATACATATTAAAAATTACCATGGGTGTTTATTTATTTACCTTCAAGCTCGCCTTCCGCCGACCTCTCGCACGCTTTCCAATTTCCATTTCCTGACTTTCAGCATCGGGGAGATCGTCCACTGCTTGTTTTACCCAAAATGTGGAGCATGTCGAGGCAAAGCGCGGCCCCGTGGCGCGGCGGAGCCCGGGGGGGGGGCAGCTCGGGGCCCCGGAGGGGGATTGTGTATATTTCACTAGTTAAATTATGATTGAAAAAATAATACTTAATCCTACTCGAAAAATAATACTTTAATTATATGTATACCTAAGATTAGGGTTTTCTTTTGTAAAGTTCTCGGTAACTTAAATGTCTAAAATGTCTAATCGTGGCATTAGTTTCTAGTTATTTTATTTTAAAAGGATAATATGGGTATTTTAAAAAAATATAACCTTGTTGGGTTATATTTTCACATATTGTAACACTCTCTCATTTCGATGACTCTATGGGCAGCCTTATTCCTTAATATGCACCTTTGGGTGTTATAAAGCTTTAATACTCGCCTAACAAACAAACTGAATGGTCCGCATGTTTCAGTTACTAACACAGCATTAAGCCCATTTAAGTGGCAATAAAAAATTTCAAAGTTCAATATCACAGTCCCATAAAAATACGGTTGTGAGGATTCGAACGGTAATTCTTGTATATAGATTCTTAGATTCTTAGAAAGCACTAATTCAGAACAAGTTCTAACGTACCAAAAACATGCGTGCTGCCCCATTGGGTCGGGAATATTAAAGTTGGGATTCTGGGGCTACTTATTCGCACACTTTCGGCACAAGACACAATAATAGCGTGAGCTGTTATGCATACAGGTATGTCGTCTCTCCTTTCGGAGGAGAGCTCATAAGGCCTAGCATTATCTCTTCGTCCCCTCCGCCACGCACAGATGAGGTTTCACATGCGGACTTGTGGGGCGACTACTCGTTTGAAAAAAATAGGGTTTCCCAGTCATAACATTATTCATCTTGACAAATAAATCTAGGGCTCGGGGGACAGGAATTTGGTATTCCGTTGTTTCAAAGCGGAACTTATTTTTCGGGCACTCCTCTCGTAGGTAAACGAATTCTCTTAGACAAGTTGTAAGCTCACGTTATTACATTTCTCGCACAAGTTCTGGTCTGAGGTATGCTGGCGCCAGCGCAGCGCATTCTGAGGCTATTTCTAGTAGATATCTTAAAGGTTATTGCTAACGGAAGCCAGGAAGATACATGATTTATATTAATCATAATAAATTAATCATAAATAATAATATAATCTAACAAATAATATAATGAATCATAATGGACAGATACATAATAATAGATATATGGGTATATAATACACTTAATAATAATATAATAATAATAATATAGTAATATACATAATAATTTAATCGTATAATTAATCATATATAATATATATAATAATATAATATTATTAATAATGAATCACATATATAAACTCATTTTATCACATATAATACATATCACATAGTATATAATAATAATAATAA
Organism: Gryllus bimaculatus; assembly: GCA_017312745.1. Taxonomy (NCBI): domain Eukaryota; kingdom Metazoa; phylum Arthropoda; class Insecta; order Orthoptera; family Gryllidae; genus Gryllus; species Gryllus bimaculatus. The sequence continues at coordinate 2,536,567 of BOPP01000049.1, forward strand.
TGAATAATAATAATATTATAATCCACTAATAATAATAATAATTAATATATTATATACTCAATCTATATAATATATAATAATAATAATTATTATTATTATTATTCTTATTATTATTATTATTATTGATTATTATTATTATTATTATGATAAAGATATGTTCTGAGAAGGACGATCGTTTGAAACTTTGTTCTATGACACTATCAACTGAAGAACAGCATAGTACATTGCTAGGTCAATGCGCACTCACGTCATACAGGGTTATTAGTTAAACATTTTTCCTATCGTAGAATAGTATTCTTTAAAATCACACTTTTTCGTGTATTTTTATTTAAGAAAAAATACGACCTATTATTTTCCAACTGTTTCACTCTTAACAGCTGATTAACTATTGATAGTTCGTTAACTGGTAGCAATTTCTCAGCGGCCGCCTTCTAGAAAATTTCTTCTAATGAATTTCCCAATCGGCGTCTAAGAATGGTTTCATAATTGAAATACGCAGTTTGCGGGGTAGGGTGGAGCGGGCCTTGTGACATTTTCTTCAGTAGGGCACTCATGAGAATTCTGTACTTTTCTTTTTAATGGTTGCATTTATATGTGTACGTAGTGAAATAAGAAATAAATTCACATAACAAAAGGAAATAATAATATATTCACTTGGAGATTCATGTACAAGTTAAATGGAAATTTGCTAATATTAAAAAACACTCCGGCACTTTCCTTTCAGAAACTGCTTTTTACGAAATACAAATGCACTAAGTCCATCGCCGCTGATGGTCGCTCCTATCGGACTCGGTACCGTGATACAATTATCTTGTACTATTTGCCTGACGCACTAAAATTTAACTGCCGGCTCGTGGCGACCGTGTGGCTACAGCACGTGAGATTGTCCTGGCCCTGTAACTCTCGCGGGGACTATCTCGGGGCCGGTCTCCTACACAGCTCGTCAGGTACAAGCTTCCGGATGCAAACTGAATGAGAGCGCGGGCGGCAGATGGCGCGTGTTAAATAGTTGAGGCGCTGGGACACCACCTGGTGTTCCATTAGATAGACTCGCAGGCCAGCTTGGTTTACGCCACACAGGGAATTTCTCAGGTTGGCTGGTGCGCTTTCGCGTAAACGAGTTGCTCGGCCGGGGGAGCATCCTCGGGGAGTTTTACAGGCCTCCGGGTATTTTTTGGGCTCGGGGTGCGGCACTAGCTGAGGTCGTTCGGCGCCAGAGCGCAAACCCGGATGTTGCAGGCTCACCCCGCTTCCTCCCCGCAGCGTACTTTCACGCAACCTAACGGTTCTGGCCCTCGTGTTAAGACGCACAATTATGTATAGGCAACGAACGAAGGGCTGATCGCAGTATTGCGTGGTTGCTTCGGGAAGGGCGCGGGGGTTAATCCGCGTGGCCAGGCCATCATGACCGGGGGTTTCGTTATTTTCCTGTGTCATTTAGGGAATACTGTGGATGATTTCCTACTGAAAGACGGCACGACCGCGCAAAATCGGCGACGCTTAGCCGAAATCGTTCACTACGTGAAGTCACGAAGGTTAAGAGAATAGAGAACTTTGCGGGGTTCTGATCCGGGGTGATCAACTAGGAATCCGGAGATCTAACGGCGCAGTTGCCCTTCACAGGTCATATAATGGCTAAATACAAGTACAACAAATTGAGCGGGGGGTTTATGATGTGTCAATTAGGAACAGCGACTAATTGTGTGATTATCCAACACGACACATGTTAAGAAACTGATTTTGGCATTAATATAATTGATTAAATTGTGATCGGCAGTGTTCAAAGTATTTTATGTATTCTTAAAGATGTTGGTTGCCATTCGCCTCGAAGGACGCAGTTCTGGGTGTCAAAAACGTGGGCTCTTATCATACTGAGCTGCAGATGGGATAAGTTTTTGGTCTCCCGTCAAAGAGCTGCACAACTCTGGCATTCTGCAAATAGTTTGGGCTTTTCCCACAGCCTGCTTTCGCTTCCGCACGCGTGACTCAGCGTTCCCGTGCTGTGGCCACGTTTCCGCCTCCGCCACTCCATTTCCTTTCCCCTTCTTTTTCTTCCCCACCATCAGAGGCATTGGCAAGCCGGGGGATCGCAACCGGGCAGGGCCCCTTGTCTATTTTGCAGGCGAATGCTTCTTTTTAATGGCAGTGGGGTGGTCCTTTTTGAGGGCTTTAGTTTACATGCAGTTAAGTCTCGGGCCAGGTGGGGCCAAGCGGGACAGCGCGTCGGGCAGACCGCCGCCCTCACCTCGTTACTCCCCTCCAGCCCACCCTCTCTCGTCAGTCTGGCCCCGCCG
>BOPP01000049.1:2538885-2551339 GCA_017312745.1 Gryllus bimaculatus
CGGGGCGGGCGAGAGGGCTATTTTATCGCCACTTCTCGCCTCCGCCCCCCCGCGCGCTCGCCGCGCCCCTCGTGGGTCGGCGACGAAATACGGCGGTTTCTGCGGGCCTCCCTTCAATTGGCGCTCGCGCGATTTAAACGCCGACGTAATCTCCCAGATCAGATTTAACGCGGATGCGAACGGGAGCCAAGATACTTGTTTCTTTTTTTTTAGCACCGCGGAATTCATTGCTCTGTTTATGCGCCTCCCTTGGGTTTGAGAGTACAACGGAGTGTATAAGAGGGAGGCGGTGCTTAGACTGATCTATTTGGTGCTGTGGTTCTTTTGGGTGCATGGACACTAAGAAACTGTCGGGAACTTGAGATACGCGTATGTTTGCACGTCCCCACATCCCCTCAACCCTATTGATAAGTGTTAATTAAAGTCAACACAATGGCGTATTAATTGTGATTTGGTGGTACATTGGTTGAGCATTTGTTATCATGCTAACCTAAGGTTATCTGATTATCGGATTGTGTATTTGGTTCATGAAACATTCACTAAAATTCTCTAAATATTCATCAATAAACTTTTTATTTAAAAGTTTCAGAAGCTTAATTTTCCAAGTTACATATTGTAAGCGACTAAGAAGAATTGTTAGTTTTCTGAAGTATATTGCCGGCTTCAGTTTAAAAAAATTCACACATATTGTATCAACTACAAAGCATATGTATTAGTCTCCAATGTTATTCAGTGAAATGTTACATTCAGGTGTATCTACACTTTTTGTGTAATTATCTTAACGAATTAAAACATGATTTATTGCCAGAAAATCATATGAAAGTAAGTAGTTGTATAGTTACATAGTGCATAACTACTTGTAGCTTACAGATTATTAATACAATTAATAATATTAGTAGATTTTTTACAATCTTAGGAACCACGTTCAGCGTAAGTTTTTATTCGTGAAATGAAAAAATATATGTTAAAAATCAGATCTTTTGGTTTAGAGAACTAAATACTTAATTATCTACAAATCCGAAGAAAAGAGAGAAAAATCCCGCTGCCGCCGCCGCCGCCGCTGCCGCCGCCGCCGCCGCCGCCGCCGCCGCCGCCGCCGGCCCTCCGGACGCGAAAGCGTGACTGCCCCCGAATGCCCTTCGACCCGAGTGGCCCGCACCCGACCGGTGCCCGCCCTTGTGCCGATTCTCGGTCTCCGCGGTCGTGCTCTGGTGGCCGATCAAAGGAACTAAACCTCCTTGACGAAGATCAATGAATTTCCCTCCCGATTTTTCTACTTCTTTTAGACCATCGGCTTTACACCTTGCCTTTGTTTTTTTCCCCTGTGTTTTCCATCGTACTGAAGGGTCTGAAAATGAACGGAAAAATGGTTGATTGCTGAATAAAGTTTGAATTCGAAGTGATCCAGCTGCCCAATCCATCCTCCAATCACTAACCTGTTATTTTGTAAGAAAACAAGTTCAATGTAAATGGCAATGGAAGAAATAGCATAGCCACCTTATGAGCTACAGAGTGTGGGAAAGCGGATTACTGTGCACACTTCGATAAAAATACTTACAGTATGGATTGCTGCAAAATCTCAGCTGATATCATGAAATTTATCGAAGCTTAAATAAAACGTGAAAAAATGATTAAGAATAATCTCCTGAATGAAGGGGGAAAAGTTTCCTAAACATTAAACGTTTTATTAAATGTAACTTTCATTAAAGTGACAGAAGTGTAGAAGTTTACATTTATCTAGTGTTCGATTAGCTCATTTAATTGTATTGAACAACATTTCGTGCCAAATAAAGTATACATTTTCAATACCTAAAGTTGGATGAACAACAGTCTGTTTCATTTTCTTTAATGTACGAATTAAGTACAGGGTTTGAAAACTAGCAATTCATTAATTCATTACTAGCAAGTCATTAACTAGCAAGTCAAAAACAAAGTACAATAAAATTGTCGATCAAGGATTGCTATTGAAACATACACCTAAAACTTTTGGATCGATTAAAATAAAAAACAACTGGGAATGAGAAATATTTGTAAGTATTGTAAGTACTTATGTTTAGTGATCTATATAAAATATTAAGCAACTATGTTAACTAAATGTTTCAATTTTATTAAATATTACATTGACATACAAACTACACGTGAAACATTATTCAGCCTTACGGCGAGAATGGAAGAAGAAATATATCTAACGCACGTTACCGATTCGCTAAGATAATCCTAACTTTATTACCAGTGCACATTGCAATGCAACGGAGTGGGTCTGCGAGGACATTTAGGCGGCCGCGCCCTCCGCACTGTAACTCGGCTAGGATCGAATAGTGACGGGTGATTGCGTTGGATGCCAATCACCAGCCTCTGACGGAGCCGAATCTTCGGTATTCTGCCAGCGTCTACTATACGATTCCTCTGAGATTCGGTCGCCTACCGCCGCCACCGTAGTTTCATGCAACTAGTACATTTTATTTCATTTTATTTGTAAACTTTTATAATTTTTGGAAAATGTAGAGGTAAAATTCAAAATCGGATTTAGTGCAATTTTCAAGAAAGTATAGAAAATGGAATTAATAATAATAATTAATATTATAATTATATTAATTAGTATAATTTTTATTGCACAAATTCCTCTCGTACAAATTACCAAAATGTCCTTGGATAACACTGATAGAGATGAATAATCATCTCGAAAAAATCCTGGTGGTGATGAAGGCGAGAGCTGTTCATGTCGGACAGACGAACAGACGTTTCAAATGAAATCTACTTTTATTATCAGCGGACTCCAAACTGTAAAAAAGGGTTGATAATGAATATCCGCAGCGCTTCGTACTTTTCTATTTTATACTACGTCTATTGTTTGTGTATACGTACGTATACGAGAAAGTAAAAAAGCAAAACAGAAAAATATTGAGAAACGAAGGAAAATAGTGAAAAAAGGTCAAATGTCTCATATTCATCGTCGTTCTCCTAAGTGAGAAATGCTACACGAGTTTATGACTTCCACAACGCACTGACCTTTGAAACAATCGTTTATACTGATACAAACTTTCCTTCTTTTATTTACTTTGGTTCCGGGGGTGTCTCCCCAAATGTCAGAAATCGGAACATTTAACCATACATTGTACTTGGCGCCACAGACCGTGAACACGCTCAGGCCTACCGTACATTATCAAAGATTCGGACTGCGAAGTTTGGTAACGGGGTTTGGCGTTTCAATTTATAGAAATTTTCGGGAATGATGCTGCCGTTCCTACCTTTCCTCACATAAGAAAGAAAATCTCGTCACAAACGCTACCTCTCAGTGTTGCATTTGCAGCCCTTGAGGGCCAATTTCCCTTAATGAGAGAAATTTGAAAAATCAATGGCGATATTGGACAGAGACTGTTTTGATTTATCAGAGAACGTTTCTGGGGTGATAGGCCGTGGTCCAGTTTGCGTTGAAGGGAAAAACGTCCATCTGTCTGGTTGCATTGAGGGAAGACCTCAATGAAGATTCGTGTAGTTTTGCGAGAGCAAGTGCATTGCCATAAATTTGAGCACTTGTGAAGATACATTGAAATCTTGTACTTCACTGCAGTAGAATACACAGTTTTCTTAGCACAAATTATTTTAACCTCACCGCTCATCAATATACGCCTTCAGACGTATGTGAGCTATCTTTCGTGGTGTGCCCATTTGCTGCTGACAAGATGCTGCTTGTAGATACAGTTCTTATTATGAATTTTGTATCTTTGATAATATATAAAATAAATAATATAATTATAAATGAAACGTACAATTTAAGTCGAACACTTTTTTCGTGAAATACAGAATTAATTGCAGGTATTTTGTGATTCGATTCGCTTGTTCACTGCAGATAATCTCTCACCGTTTATTCCGGTTTTATCTCTCGATAATTCTGAGCAAAAATTAGTCTTCGAAAATAGTCCATGAACGAAATGTAATAAACCCACAATACAGTTCATTTTGTTAACGCAACAAAACAAATTTTGTATCTTTTTTGGTACTATATGATTAGTACAATATTGTTAAATAATTTAGGTTTTGTTGCAATGGCCAGACACAATTCGCGTGAATACCTTTCACAGAGTGGTCGTGTTTTCGGAAACTTCATTTGCTTTTGAGAGAATGCTGCTATCTAAGTTATATTGCACTTTCTCCTTTCACAATGCCCTTGTCAAAGTCCGTCAATTGATTTCTGTCTGAGAGTTTACAATATTGTCAGTCAAAAGAAAGACAAATGTATACGATAATAGAACTGTTTGTTATTTGTAATGGTTATAATGACACCGAAGTATTCAATTTTGGAGCTTGCATGCCTTCATTTCCTCTTTTTGTATGAAAATGGCTTTCTGAGGTTGATTCGATTTATACTTACAGCAAACTTTGTTCTTTTCAGTTTCCCATTCCAGGAGAACGTATGTTTAGAAATTAGTATTACAAATTATATCGCTACCATAAATGTTACGCAACAAAAATTTCAATGTATTCTATGAGTAATTATTGCACAAAATTACATTTTTGACTCAATATTATGTAATGTTTGAATCTTCGTCTTTTACCCAATTTTATTTAAAAATAAAAGATAGTGATATGCAGCCCTGTAGTACATTACTTTCCATTTTAGTCATCATATATTTAAAATATGTTATCATTGACACTTTCCTTTTGATTATTGTTCTTGCATTTCTAATTAGCATATTTGTTTGCAGTGCATGGATCACGTCAAGGCTACAGCGACTCTCTATTTTATCGATATTACTTCTTTGATTAAAACATAGCACACGCTACAGTTTCGAAAAACACAGTTTCCAGCGTAGAACCTGTAAGAAAAAGTTATTTGCACAAATCTTAGGAAATATGGTACAAATCCGATGGGGCGTAGGTTTTCATTTGAGTTATGATACGAAACGCTTCTCGGAAACGGCTTTGGGCCAAGCACTTTCGTAGCTTACGGACCCGACTACGGCGTTTGTGGGCGACAACAAAGCATCCCAACATCATGACGTCGTGACCGTCGCCTCTATAGCCACTACGCGCCTTTGCCACCATCCGTCGCCTGCAACCCAGCCCCCGCCACTAGGTCACCCACTCTAGTCTTATTGGTTGAGCCTACCGCCTTCTGACCACCGCCCTTTTGTCTCTGCCTTTTGCCCCCGTCTTGTCACCTCTGCCACGCCATTACCTTCTCCCTTGCCATTAACCTTACCATTGCCCTCGGCTCTTTCTCCGCCACTGTCCCCGCTTCTAGCTCCGCTTCCTGCCCCTCTTTCCGCGCCGCTTCCAGCTCCGCTCCCGGCCCCACTCCCGGCTCCGCTTCCTGCTCCCCGTTCGGCCTCACTTCAGATCTCGCTTCAGGCCCCGCTTCCTGTCCCGTTTCCGGCCTCGCTTCCGGCCCCGTTTCCGACCCCGCTTCCGGCCCCGCTTCCGCTCCTGCTTTCGGCCTCGCTTCCGGCCCCATTTCCGACCCCGCTTCCGGCCCCGCTTCCGACCTCACTTCCGACCTCGCTTCCGACCTCGCTTCCAGCCCCGCTTCTGATCCCGATTCCTGTCTCGCTTTCAGTCCCACTTCTGGCCCCATTTCCGGTTCCAATTCCAGCTCCGTATCCTGCTGCGCTCATGTTAACGCCCTAGATAACGTATCACACGCGCTCCATTTTCTGCCCCCGAACAGAAATCCTCAGTGGCTCAACACCCTTGCTCATCGTTGTCTACCCCCATTTCACCGACCTTCGTCTGTCACCTCGAGCGTTCATCAAAAACCGGCACCCGTCGCCCTACACAATCTCCTCTTTTGCACCCTTCACTTACGTTCACTATCTATCCACCGACCTCTTTACGCAATATCCGCCGAGCACCAATCAATGGTAATCTCGTCGCACAGCGGATTTTGGGGCTTATTTTTTTAGTGCCTGCTCCACCTCACACCTTTCCTCCGTGCTCCTCTCGTCGTTCACGCCCACCGTCACTGCCCCTCCGTGTCCACTGCAGCCCTTCCGCCTTCAGTCGGCGCCGCCGACCCCAGCGCCGCCACAGGAGGTTTAGGTGCGAATTTATGAGGGTTGGTTAACTGCCGCTTTCGCGCCGGCGACGTCGCCCCGGCTCTGCCCCCCTCAGCCCCTCCGCCCCCGGGGTGTTTATATCCACATTGCAGCCCAGGTGCCCGCGCACACGCCCGCGAAAAGAGCGGCAGCGTTTTTCGACGCTAAGTTAACTTCCCTCACAACACTCAGCAGGATTAAATGAACGTGGCCGCTCTTTCTGCTTCCTCTGAACACGGGGCAGCACGATGGGATTGGGATGAGGCCTCCGCTAGGCTCAGCACTAATATGAGTTACGTGACGCGTGTGTGCAAACAGGGGAGGAACATGCTCTTGATGTGAAAACATCTCCTTATTTTTTACTAAAACGTGCAGCCTTGTTTCTGAAAAAAATAATGTTCAGGTTGAAAACTAGTTAGGGATGGTACTATGGGCAGTTAATAACTATTTGTATTATTTTTATTTTAAGCATATTATATACACATTCGTATATATAGTGTGGAAGAACTAAGTAATAACACTCAAGTATCTCCTCAACCGTATGAAGATGCTGATAGAACAGTCGATTGCATAAACATTGCTAAATTTTAGCGTATTGTAATTAGCTTAAAATACGATTTCAAATATGTGTATACGATAAGCATTACGATACGCAAAGATGAAGAATGTAATCAAGTAGCTCCTGATTGAGCAATCGACTGTTCAAACGACATCTTCGTATCTCGCACGGTTGACGAGTTACAAGAGGTTTTGTCACATCGTTGTTTCACCCTGAATAATTCCAGTAATGGGATAAAATTGAGTGAACCACAAAATCTGTAAGTCTGTACTATTAGATTTATTATTAACTGAAGACGTCTGGTAAATAATACATTTTATAAAAAAATTATTTTCATAGATAAAAAAACGAATTTCTTATAAGCATTGCGAACATCAAGCTATTGAGCATGTAACTTGCTTCAATATCACTTCATAAAATGTAGGTGTTTTGTTCTTTCTTCATGGGACGAAAAGCATCATTATTTTAAGCGTCCTTTACGCTATCTGTGAACTAAATTTACACAAGCCGAAGACAAAAAATCTCATGACATATTTACAACATGTTGAGAATCTTTTTGAGGCTTCATGTAAAGTACCGTGAAAAATGAAAATATCCATTTGAAACTCCCAAAGCCTTGAGATTGTTTAGATCGATTGATGAGTATAAATTTTGGAGAAAATCGGCGAATCGGTTTAGGTGCTAGCGTTGACCACAGATGGAAGGACAGACGGACAGAAAGCTTTGTCGTCAACCAATTTTTCTCTGTGAAGAACCCCCAAAACATGGATTCTGTCTTCCCCACGTGTTAGTGGAAGTAATTTACTATGTTACATGATTTATCCACTTTTTCGTTACCAGGGCTCGACAATACGAGTTTTTTGTCGAAAATTCTCCTTTTTTCAGCACAAGATTGAAATACTTTCTCTTTTTACATAGTAAAAAATATTTTAATTGTTTTTTCGTCACAAAAGATTACACTATTATTTAGTAGCAGTTTACGTAACAAAAACGCGAAATGGGTGATTCACGCTCGAGTCAGCTACGCTCGGGTGACAAAGAGACGAGTGCGAGAATCACCTCGCGCCAGGGTTGCATACACTATTTTTTAACATGGCGTGAGAAACGCAACGCAGCAAGTAAATGATTATAAGTGAAATAATATCAAATAACTATATATGTTAAATAACTTGAAATACCTTACTTGTACAAATATAAATGGATTCCAGTTAGTGTCATAACACTATTGTATGTAAATATTGTGTAATGTTAATAGTGTGTAAATAATAAACAAAGACTTCGTTAAGACGAAGAGAATTGCGAATGTAATCCTCGCAAGGTCAACTTATGCTTGTATTTCTCAAAATTAAAACTATTCTAAAATTGAAACGAATAACCATTGAACGTAATACGTGGGTGAACTGTGAATAATTGCACTTGCGATAAACACGAAATCCAGCTCTATTCATCGTTCGTTTTCTTAAACATACCATTAGTCCTACTTTATCCACTGGTTTCGTTAACTACTATATTAATGATCTTTAATGATCACTGTATAAAACATACATTCGAAAGGTACAAATATACTAAGGAACCACTAAATATCTGGCTGAGAGCAAAGAAGGAGAACTGATATTTTCCATACCCATGAAGTCTCTACGTTTTCGAAGAAACATGCCATTTCCCTACGGTTCATAAAGCATGCACAAACGAAGTTCCAGCATTTGAGGGAGAAGTCATTACTTGAATACAAGACGATCAAAAGTTCCCAAGAACATCTGGTTAAACTATATAGGTCCTCTTATCTCCCCTTCGGATGTCGATGGAATGATTTAAAACTTTTCTTTTCCCAAGAGCTTCGAACTTCTTGAAGTCTTTATCCATGAGATGCTACAGACCTTTCGCTAGATTACGTATTAACTCAATGCTACGAATTCTAGAAAACTTCATCTTAAGAACTCAAATATTTTAAAGGTTTCATCGAGATTCTTTAAGTATTCAGACATCTTCTGATAGGCAACGGGAGAAGAATGCGTAATGTCCAAATGATTCACGATTTAAGAGGAAAGGGCATTAAATATTTCGTCAATTCTACCAAAATGCTAAGAAAATTTGAATAATGAAAATGTAAGATGTACGAATTGACAGTTACTCTTAAAATGTATGATATAGAATTCTGTTGAATACTCACTCTAATGGTTCACTGACCCAAATGGGTGTCTCAGTTAAGTTTAGATAATTTATTTAAAAAAATTTAAAGTACTGGTGCTAAAGAATGACGAACCCTACCTCGCAGTTGTCTTTTCTCTTCGAAGTTTAGAAGACTACCACGAACCTTCCATTCCTGCGGAGAGGAGTGAATGGCGCCTTCGCGCACCCCGAACATCACGTAGACCTCTCTCGATCCTGTACCTTTACATACTTGCCCCTGGTATTCCTTGGACCTAAGGTTGTGCTTATTCCATAGTCCTTGGTCTGGGGTCCAGATTTTCAATTAAACACCCAATTGCATATTAGGCCACGATATGATCGAAGTATTATGTAATTAGATGTAATTAGTGCACGAGGGACTCGGAACGCCCCTCACGTCTGAAATCAATTTGAATCGTTCAAGTGCCACGTGGTTTTCTAAACCACAACCTTAGTGTCCACATACTTTCGCTCATCCCGTCTCATATGACCGAATCACTTGGTCATATGAACTGTAAAAAAAGTCATTTAATGTAATATTTACAGCACGTATCAGTTTAAAAAATGTTTAGTTTACTTTCATTTACTATTTACCTTGAGGAAAGTTTATAAAAAATAATGTATAATTTTTTAATTTGTTCTTTCTCCTGTTCGTCAAATGAAAATATGACTTTAAGGGTTCTTTAGAACAGTGAAAACTCGTCCTATATGAAATTTTTCATTGAAAAATTTCGAACTGATTCGGAGAAAATATCTTTTGCGAGCTTTAAAAAGCACAATTTTAAACTCAGATAGTCACAAATAGAATAACAGACAGGCTTACTGACATAAATAGAGACATACGGACAGAAATACAGACAAAAGACAGAGGCAGACACACCAGGAACGGTGCCTTAGGGCATGAGCTGACGTTACTGCAATCTGACCGGGAAGTTCTAAGTTGGAGCCCCGACGGTGTCAGGATTTACTAGCTAGATAACCTGGTCGAATTCAGTCGCTGTATGGAGGAGCATTCTAGCGACTAGCTGCTCTGATAGGCAGCTTTCCATGGCTTCTCCCATTAACACTAGGCGAATGCCGGAAGAGTACCCTAAAAATGGTTCACGGACCGCGCGCGATCTTTCGTTCCTCTTCCTAGTCCTAACGCCCACCACTTAATTACACATACACATGCCCTTCACTAATACAAATGTCAGGCGACCGGTCGGAAGTTTATAGCTTGTCCCGGCTGGGGCGGTGCCCCGTTTGTGGAAGATACCTGGTTGGGAAAAACACGCTAGACGATGGTAGGTCAGCGCCGGATCACTATGTTGAGGAGGAAGATCACCACCAGCTCCCGAGAAAAGAAACACGCACTACACTTACAGGAATAACGACCTTATCACCCGACGCGCCCGTAACCATCAATTGAATCATTCAGAAAGACAGGAACGGACAGACAGACACAAATAGACGGACAGACGCAAGCAGATAGCGACAGGCAGACAGACTAAATCTCTAAAACGGCTTTCCGCAGCATTACATAACGTTCTCTGAATTACGTAAACGAGCAAGTAGAATGGACTACACAAACAAATTTCCGAAGAGATGTTAACTCGAATAGTAATATTTGTATACATTGTCCGAATGAAACTAATATAATGTTTTCGCGTTTGAACATATAATATAATTTTTGGTAAAATACTAATTTTTTCCATTTTTTACTGGCACTTTTTCATGTATATATGAAAATCTTATTCAGGCAATAAAATTCGTAGGTATTACTTGCAGAACTCAGATCCAATTGCCACCCGTGGTGGTTACCGTTTTCAAAATAAAATTGTCCATTTTACTTTCTTGTATTCTAAATTACTGTTACACTTTAAAGACGTTAATTTTACATCAACTCTAGAATGTTTTGAAATATTTCAATAACTTTCTCTAGTTTTCTTTTTATTCAAATTAACAGCGGACAATAAACAAGATGAACAGTTTCTCAATTTTTATTCTAAACATATATTATAATACTCCATTGTTGATCGCATCGCCGCTTCCAGTCACCTAAGAGAGTAACTTCGCTCGCATTAGGGATTCGCGTCTTGTGCCTAGTGGGCGCCTGCGGGGCAGGAAGAGTCCGCGGGCCGCCGAGCGCCGCACGTCCCGCGAGGCATCGCTAAGTAAATCTTAGTTCGAGATGCGGCTGAATGCGCTCTCATTACTCGCTGAATGGAGTTCAACCGGTCCCATTGTGGCGGACCAAACGGCGGCGGCGGCGGCGGCGGCGGCGGCGGCGGCGGCGGCGGCGGCGGCGGCGACGGCGGCGACGGCCTGCGCCGCCATCGGCCACTCCGACGTTGCCGCCGCCCACGCAGTCGCTGCAACCGCAGCAGTCGCTCACCACAGCTTTCGTTGCCATCACTACACCACGCCTGTAATAACCACGAAGCCCATTACAATAATTCGTCTAAGAGTACGTAGTTATAATAATTGTCATTCGGTCGTGACACAATTTGTGATGCTTTCACAACATTCACTGTTGTGTTTGTCGTTTTTAAAGATAATTTTGTACTATCTGTCTTGTGTGTGACTTGTGTCTTAGTTCGATTCGTAACCATCAGACTTCTTATCAAAAGGAAGAATAACATTTTAGTGGCAACTGTTTTCTGCAAATGTCTCCTCTACGTCACTTCTGGACTCCAAAGTCGAGACATCACTCGAAATTACATTACAGTCTAAATTGTCAAATATTTTCTTAAAAAAATAATATATATTAAGGCAGAAATTTAGTATTTTTTAATCATCATTCAATACGATTGTATTTTGCAGCGTCTTCATTCCGAGGCTTTTATTTACATATAATTTCCTTATATTGATTCATAGTCCTCGGCGCCTCTCTTGTCGAATATCGTCGTAGTGGAGTGCTCAAGGCCCTGGAGGACGCGATCCTCCTCGTCATCACCATCTTTGTTCTCCTTATTAGAGGCACCGCTGCCATGACGTTCCCCCCATTGCCACGCCGAGCCCACCGCCAACCCTGAAGCATCCATCTACGACATAATGAGAGCCCACAATGCGAGGCGCCGCGGGCGGAAATTACTGTCGCCATCTAAACAATAACGGCGCGTCTACGCGAGAGGGCGCGTCTTCATCCCGAGGCCCCTCCCCCCGAGGCACTCGCAGCTACACGGCGTACCGCCCAACGCGCCACAAATTTGGGGGATTTGACCAGGCCACGTGAAGGATTGTCACCGCCGGATGAAAGGCCTCGCGCCTCCCTGGCCTGCATCGGTCCTCCCTGCCGCCTTGCTACTCCGCGCTTCGCTTCTGCCTCTCCCTCGCCTACCTTCGCCCCACCTCGCTGCCTCCCCAATCCGCGCCTCTTCCTCCCCATCACGGCCATGCAGCTCTCACTTTTCACTCCAACGCCTTCTAGGGTCACACCTTCAAGCCTCACGCCATCTCGTCTCACCCCTTCTGTCCTCACACTTTTAGGTCTAACGCTATCCTGCCTCACGCCTTCCGGCCTCACAACCTCAGACCTCTCACCTTCTGGCTTCATCTTTTCTGTCCTTATACCTTCACGCCGCATGCCTTCGGCCTCACCCCTTGCAACCTCTCACGTTGTGGTCTCACTCCGTCCGGCCTCACGCCTTCAAGCCACACATCTTCTGGCCTCACGTTTTCTGGCCTTAGGCCTTCCGGCCACACGCCC